>CAJUYH010009317.1:0-13968 GCA_910591685.1 Galerucella tenella
TTTTGACACGCACTATAACATTTACTGCCAATAACTGCTTTGAGAGTGTTTAATAACAGACATATTATGGTGCTCTATAAGCTAAAGCGCAGTTGATAGTCGACATAGAACGTGGAGCTTCAAATAAATCATTCAATTAGGCAATCCAGTGACCTGTCAAATAAAATTCAATATGGCGACACATGGCAAACAAATGTGATTTAATACATTGTAGACCGTGGATTCTGCCATACATAAGTGTTTATTTTGGAGAAAGGTGCTTTTATTTTGCTTTGGTGTCTCTATACTGATAATATACAATAAAAAATTTCAGTTTTATAAAACTTTTAAGCTGGGTATATCAATTTAGGACCAACATTTGGTTGTGTACCTATATAAGAACATTATTTTTTTGTTAGTGGTTTTTAGACTATCAAGAATTATTATTTAATATTTACGGGTAAGACACACTGACTAAAACATATACAATATTATAATGAAAGTGAAACTTTTATGAAGTTGCTGGCATTGAAATTTCACTTGCTTGAATTGGAAGATATCACCTGCAGTATTTAACTTTTATGCTTACGGATTTCAGGAGTGAAACACCTACTTCAAAATGCCAACAACTTGTATTGTAGTCGGTTGTGGGAGCCGTTCATACCGAGACCAAGTAAGCTTTTTCAAGGTCCCAGCTGTTTTAAAGAACACATTTTTGGTGCACAAGAATGAATTAAGTAAGAAGCGTAGAGAAATGTGGTTAGCAGCAATCAATAGGGACGATTTAACAGAATCAAATATCAGGCTGTATGTAGCAGGCATTTTGTTCAGTTTTGTTCAATAACAATATTTATAAAAACTAAGAAAAGTGATATATTCTAAATAAAAAATACTAATCAAATGAACAATATACTAAACACTAATAAAATATACTAAATTGAAGCAAAATATACTAATAAATTCGACTAAAAAGTCTTGAGCACTGTTTATGACTGAATAGACAATACAAAACTAAACTATTTGTCTAATTTGTTTGCCCAGCACGGCCATCTTCGGTCACGTGGTCTGGATTGCCTAATTACGTCTACCATTTTTCAAGTTACCGGTCAATAATTGTATAAAATCACTCGATTATATTAATTATTTAATAAAACATATACCGGACGTCCCACAATAATAAATGAACCGATTTGTTTTTTGATCTATATCATAGTTAATATTACATAAATTCTCAACGAAAAAATAAAAATGAAAATATCGTAGGTACGACATCCGATAATGAAATTTTTGGCTTTTAAGAATTTTATTCAAAAGTTTGCGATTCTTGTTGTACCAATTTGAAGCGTCTTGGGCTCTTCACTGCCATCGAACCGTGTCCGTCGAACGAAATCCTTATTCCTTTAGTCTGTAGATATCGCTTAATGTATCGTGCTACCAAGATCTGTGGTCTCAGTTGCCATTCTGTCAGAACTTCTTTCGGGGTACAGACCTAAAATAAAAACCATGCTCTTAAAATATGACGTTTATATAAAGTAGATATCTTTTAGGTTTTTTGACTATCAAGCACCTATTTGACCTTAATCGACTATTTTTCGAAGTGGAAGAATTGACGTGTAAGCTGAAGAAATGAATACGGCTTAGTTTATTAATTGAATAATTAGTTACCTGATCCCCCTTAAGTCTATCTAGTAATGCAACGCACACTATTGCTGCCTTAATTCCTGCTTGATGTGTGAGGGCGGCAAACGTGGTGCTTTCCATTTCGATGTTCCTTACACCACCGCTTCTGAGACGTTCCAAATATTCCATTTTTTCCGTTTCGCTGTAATCGCAAAAGGCGCCATCTAACCGTCCTTGTCCTTAAACATCAATACAATTGATTTAGTCAAAGAATACACCAACTGACAAGAAGAGGAACTTCAGAGAAAAACTAATCACGATATAAACACAGCGAAGATAAGATGTTGCGCATGAGTGGGCGGTCGTTAATAAGACGCGTGACGCCACTCAAGACCTGAAATAATTGTTTATCTATGTTATTTCCCAAGAGATCTCGTGTTTTTGATGATATTTAGTTAGCTCTGATCAGTTTGAAGACCTTTTGGTGTATTTTGTGGACGTTTATGAACGATAAAAACTTTTAAAAATGCGTTGTTCTGTGTTTGGGTGCAATTCACACATGGATTCAAAAAATAATCTATTAATTCGATGGGATTCGGCGAGAATAATATTGAAATAGCCCAATAATAAGACGAAAAATCAACGAAAGTGTTTTTATACATATTTTGAAAACAAAAATAATTATACACAAAAAAGTAACAACAAACGCGCTTTATTATCAGCATTTACGAAATAAGCAAAAAAGCGGTATCCCAATAACACCGTTCCTGAAACGTGCACTTCACTGGATTCCATTTCTAATAGAGACTATCATATTGTTAGAATGTCATACAATAAAATACTTAGGTATAGTTTGTTCAGCAATCCTTTGCCTTTACGTCATACATTGTCCAGCTTGCTCTCTCATTCATGAAATGGATGAGATGGAATTATGACGTCATTAACGTATTTCTTATCTAAGGTGGACCTAAATTTTATCTGTTACTTTTGACAGTTCAGTTGTCATATTTTGAAAACAATTCTTCACATATGTCATTGATTATAATTTTGAGGTTAAGTGTAAAATAACATTCAAGTAATATAAGACATACGTAAAACAGACAAATACGTCACCCATTATGACGTAACGGCAAAGGATGGCTGAACAAACAATACCTATTTTATTGTATGACATTCTAACAATATGATAGTCTCTATTAGAAATGGAATCCAGTGAAGTGCACGTTTCAATAAAATTTGACAACAAAGTTCAAAATATTATTGATTGTCTAGTTGTCAAATGTTTCCGTTGTGTCTGATATGGACCAAAAATTGTTTGAAAATCTAATTCATCTTGACAACGGTAGCTGGAACGCTACCGAAACGTCGAAATGGAAAATACAAAAGCGTCGAAATAAAAAATACGAAAACATATTGTGGTTTAATTCCCAACAAATAAGAAAAAGAATAAGTAAGTTATTGATTATGAAATATTAATAAAATGTAGAATACGTGATGTGTAGGAAATGAAATGTGATCTGGAAATCCGGTATTTACTATTTCGAAACTATTCAAATGGAAATATATGCCTGTGTAAAAACTGCATAAATAAAAGTCGACTTTTTATAAAATGTTTTCGCGTTTTTATTTAATCTCGCATTCCCCTCCTAGACAAGTGCATGTTGTACTAAATTTTGTGCTTTACAAATTAGTTCCTTTATCAGTTTACTCCATCTTGCACAGTTTTCATGAAAATCGCGTTTTAATACTTCGAAGAGAAATTTCACAGTAAAAAAAAAGAGTTTTGAGTGATAAGTATTACAAATTTCGAAACTCTTATGTCTTTAGGGGATAAAACAGCTCATTTGGAACATACTTCGTCTCAACAGTTTTTTTTTTGTAACTAATTAAATAAACACGTAAATAAAGAAACACGGGAGCATCCGGCCCTGAAACTAATCTGCGGGAGCCATCTTTTAAGTTAGTTGTCATATGATATGTCATGAGATCACATGTAAGCCTCTTGCTTATGGCCTTTACATACCCAAGTTAGGTTAGAGTTTGTTTGTAGATTGTAATTTTTTTTAAATAATTTATTTCACATTTATATTGTAATGCTGTAAGCATTTTTTATGGTTCTCAGTGTATGCCAGAGCTAGCTGTCACACCATAGATAACCCGCTGTCACCTTCAAGATTATTTATTTTATTCACAACCATATATTTAATGCTGTCATTACTAACGTCATTGAAGGTTAGAGAGTGTCATATTACACACCTCCACTTCCCGCCCTCTAAAATAATGTGATCGTAGATACTGATCGTTAATATTCTCTATTTTGGATGAATATTTTTTATATTTAAAAATATAACACATAAATATCTATTTCTGGAGGGGTACAATCCATCAATTCTTAATCGGATGACACTTTTCTTAATTCATTATTCGCGAACTTAATATCCATCCGACTTTATCTGACATTTATTTATATTGGTGACAGTTGCCAAATGTAATATTTTTGGTGTGTTCAGAACGAAACAAAGATTTATTAATTTTGATCGGGATATGTAGGTAAATAGTAAATAAAATAGTATACAAACCTCGGTAGGAAGTTTCATTCTTGTTTCGATATAATATCTAGCCTCTCGACAGTAATGAAACTCTTCCCACCTCGGTGTGTAACATACTATTTTCCCCTCCAACATCAACGGATTTTCGCAGGGATTCATTTCTTGATGTTGTATATTTTTTGATATGGTGAATATTACTTAAAACAGAAGGTACTTTGTGGAATATCACACCATCTAATAAATCAAAATTGCCACTTTTCAATCATACATGACAGGTTTTGTTTATATTTAGACGAATTCCGATGTTATTAACGTGGTTGTTTGTTTACATTTAGTGAACTAATTTTTTTGGCTAAAAACTTTCATTTGTGGAAAAAGATATCAATATACAAAAATATCAAGTTTATTTTCATTAATGATAACGTCACTTATTATAAATTTTATCAATTATAAATGAAGATAATAAAAGTTGAAAAAAATTACTGATTAGAAAAATTAAGCTATAGTAGTTGTTATGTTGGGTTATGTTATTTTTAAATCTTCATCTCAGTAATATGCATGAATGAAAGTTTTTTTAGATTCAAGATTAAATTATGATGTCAGTCAATTTTACAGAATAATCAATATTTTGTTGTTTTGTGCGCATTTACTTCAGGGCAATGATAAAATAGACCACGAATGTGTAGTCAGTCAACAACAAAATTAAACAGAATAGAAAATTTAATTAGACGATCGTATGCTCATCGAAAATGGAAGAATAAATTGTCTGCGTGTGCGTTTTGCCATCTCTTGGGTCCTGAAGATGTTATGCATAGAAATTTTGGATATTCATTATTCCCATTCTTGTTTTCAAAATACGTTGAAAAAGATCTACAGTATCGTCTTACTCAGAGATTCACATAACACGAAAATATCTTCCAGATATAAAGACAACTCTTGTATATTAAGTTTTGTCTTGGTACTGACAAAATTCTCGATGCCGAAAAGTGTGAACTGTGAACCAACTGCAAAATACTTTCACACATCAAGGCCAATCGGACTATCGAACAGACTCGGGCATTTATATTTTGTTGGATATTACTTAGTGTATGAATAACTTGTGTCATTCATAACATATTGCACCTCCTATGTTTTAACAAAAGAGCCCACAAGTGGCCGCAAAAATTCTACTTCTACTTTAGCTTCATTGTGAATTTTTCTAGCCTATTGCTTAATAGTATATTATTAAACGAGCAATTTATGATAGCCATTATTCACGCAGGCGAGGGGCGCAAGTCACCCGAATGAATATTGGCCATAAATTGCGAGTAGAATACTATACTTTGTCCACGACCCTTGATTTCTTTATTAAATAAAAGTCAACTAACCTCCAGTTCATGAAGTTATAATATATGTAAACATAGTTATCTTTCGATTTTTCTGGCAGCAGTCCTATAGTCGTTTATTTCGCCGCTTTTTTTTATTTCAGTTGGTGTACAAGAATGTTCATTTCCACTATCCGAATTCAATGAATTCATCGTTGCAGTAATATAGCAAGTTCGTAACAATTTGGTATTACTAACGTCAAAATTAAATAATTTGACATATATAGAGATGGGCGATACCGTGTAAAGTATCAATACAACGTACCGTTATAAATATATTGTTTTGAAATACTTAATACTAGAAAATGTCGTTAGGTAAAGTATCAATACTAAAGATTTCGATATTTTATCGATACGATATATTTCAGAAACAAATTTCCTGAACAAAATACACAGATTTAAAAGTTTATTTCATATTGTATCCCCATCTCTAGTCGTGAATTATGAACCATAATACACTCCAGTGTATTATGAACAATAATTCACTCTAGTAGATATATGGGTACCATATACCTTTTGTTAGGAGGTAAAATATCGACTTATTATTAGGTGGTCGTGGACAAAATAATTACCTGCAGCAAAAAAATAACAAAAAAACTGCAATCTATTCACCTACCTTCATAAAAATCATCTGCGCACATAGTCGTACCAGTTACCGTATCATAAGGATCGTCAGCATTTGACAAGGCTTTTAGTTCTCTGACGAGTTTCTTATCCAATTTAGCTGGTCTCCTTGTGGGCTTTCCCAATATTGGCTGGAATGAAGAATTTCAATATTTCGAGTATTGTTTGCAAAACCCAAACTATGCATTTATTCATTTTTTTGTGTGAAAAGAAAACAACGAACCATCTACACGCAAAGTTTTGAATACATTTATATAAACAGGACATTCTCTTAACTTACAGTGTTACTAATAAAAAAGCTGGTATACCTAGGTTATAGCGAACTTATGTCAGGAATAGTTATATCAAGTATAAGGAAAGTATAACTCTTCCACAAATAAACTCGGAATAACATCGGTATAACTATTCTTCTTTTCTTTTAAGGTGGGAATCTATAAAAATTCTTAGCTTCCCAGCTTAAACATTGAATTCAATCATATTTAGAAAAAATTACAAAAATAAAATGTTACGATTGATCATAAATGAGTATAATTCAATATTTTGAAATTGACATTTAGAAAGGATATATAAAATGTTTACAACGAAATAATGTTAAAGAAAGATGTGGGTCAAAAGGGTGTTGACTCTCTCTGGAAATCCATAATAAATAAAAATAAATGAGCGTTACTACTTACAGTTTATGGAATATAGTGTACTAGTGTTTCATATAAATTTTTATAAATTTACGTTGCAGCGTTGAAAAAATCAACTAAAATTTATAAATAAGTCACTCTGTAACTTTTTTTGAATGTAATTTCGTATATAGGTAATAGTGAGGTTCGATAACATTTTTGTGGTATAATTCAGGAACAATCTTTTCGGGTTTCCCTGTATACAATACAAGCAACCTAAGTGCGAAAGTGAGACTTAAGAACAAGGGGAATTCATAACGCTTCTGTTCCCAACTACTACTACTACTACTACTACTACTACTACTACTAAATCAAGTTTGCCGTATAGACAAGCAAAAAACGAGACTTCATTTCATTTCACTTTCATTAGGGCTTAGAAACAACATTTAATTCGATCTGTTCAGCACATGTCTAATTAAGAAGGCAAAAACAAATAATAAAATGGTAACCTATGAATAATAGGGTGATAATTTGAAACTTAAAATAAGAGATTATATTTCTTAGTGGCTGTTCAGAAAAAAATTTAGGCTACTGACAAGGCCGCTGCAACATATTTGAAAAAAACACATTTGGGAAAATTCGCTGTATTATTGCAAAATATTTGGGTTTGAACAACCCCGCAGAGTAAACTGGTCATTGTTTACGTCGAAAATCGGCAACTCTTTTAGCAGAAACTTGAGTAAGTATGACTACTCTGAACCGCCATGGTGGATGGAATAGTACCACAGTTGTTGTAGGATATTTAGAGGACAGCTTATCCTCAAAAAATGAGGTTTCAAGGATTTTGACACGCGTATCTTGCATTTCCATTAAGAAATTAGAGATCCAGCCAATAAATCATGAGTGAAATTTTGCTACAGGAAATAAACCAAAATTTAAATTTTGTTAATAAAGAATAAGTTAATCGAAAATATTTTGCCCGCGCGGGCCATAATGTGTAATTTAGGCCCGCTCAGGTTATAAAGTAATACATTATGTAGATGGCATTTAAGGTATGAGAACACAATAATTTACTGACATGACATAATAGTATATTAAGTATTAGGAACGGTAAGGGTTGTTTACCGGTCGACAGCAATGTTGGAAGGCTGAGCGTAGCGAAGACCGATATATAGGAGACCGGTATTACCCTTAACGTTCGAGATGCTTATACCATTTTTTTGCGGGATCGTATTGAAATAAATTTCGAATAAAATAATTTAAATTTCTTCGAAATGAACGAAATGTCAAAAATGACATTTATACTTCTCGATCAGTTTAAAATATGATTTGCATTTTGGTGAAATTGTTTTTTTCTACAATCACATTGAAAGTAGGCTTTTTCGCTTGCCATTGACAACGAAAAGTTGATGTTTCTTGAGGAGAGTTATTTTACGCTCGTCGAACGTAAAAAATGGCAAAACGCTCGTTGCCCATAACAACCGATACTACAAACACAATAGGCATGATGACTGATTTTGAAAAACTGCTCCACGATGTTCTCACGTATATACTTTTTTTTATTGTTGAACCATTTTACCTATTTAAAGCACGCCTCATCGTGCTTAAATCGAACTTCAAAACATGCGCGTTTTTTAAAGTTACCATGGCAACATCAACAATTCGAGAAACGAAGTCTAAATAATGACAATTATTTTATTATTGATCGCGCAAAAAAATAATAGCGTCAAAGTCCAGAGAAATTAGACACAACAAAAATGAAAATATTGTCATGTTTTTGTATTGATTGATGATATGATCTTTTTGGACATACTGTCTGATACTTACCACTTCATAGTATTTGTTCATCATTCCGTCGCAGGCTTCATCAGATATAACAACGGTACCACCTTCTAAGCCAATACCTCCGCACGTACCGATTCTAAAGAAGACCGGATCTTTGCATTTTGCGTGATACATCAGTTTTATTATTTCATGTAAAAGAATACCAATCGAAGGACTTCCCATACCATGCTAAAAAGAAAAACAATGTATAGATAAAGTGGAATCAAATTTCTGGGTTATTATGTAACGAAAGTAGAGATGAAGGGGTCTAATCGAGATCGTGGCAAATCGGATGCAAATCGGTACAAATACATAACATTCCAATTCCTCTTGAATTTCGCCTTCAAACAAAATACCCATCAAAAAAATAATTTTTAAAGGTGGAGAAAATTTTAAAATTTATGGGGCTGCACTGCAACTGTTGACCGACAGATTCCGATGTCGAAATTATATTGTAATAGTGCTGGTGATGTGGATGTGGTGAAAACAATGACGTATTGAAGATATACCAGCCGTCACACATTATTATCTATACATTGGCCATATTCAGAAAACAATAAAGATATAGTTAACAATGAGAAATCGGTCACGTGCGGGAAACTAATCTCCTTAACTTTTTCTGAATACTTCCGAGAATTCCATCGATTCCTACATCGAAATTTCTTAACTTTCTCTGAATACTTCTGAGAATTCCATCGATCCCTACATCGAAATTTAAAAATTTTTACCTAATATATACGTGTGACCATTTAATTTGTCATGATTATTTTGTAAATTGTAAATGATATTGTTAAGTTCATGTATCGTTTGAAACTTTCATCCAAAATTTTAAACTAAAACACGGTTGAAAGTTGAAATTCTAACAATAGACAAATCGTTAATTGCGCGTTCGTTAATGGCAAAATTTCTCATGGATGAGCTTTTCTGAATGCGGCCAATGTTGTGGTCGCAACATAAATCAGTAGGAAATCATTTCGAATGGGTTAATTTAAACTATTCCATGAAAATTATTTTTGTAGACTAAATATTGTACGCTTCTAATTTTTCGTTTGAATAAGTGGAAATAATAAGATCGTACAGCTGATTTTTTTAAAAGATAGGTAGGTACCTATAAAGGATTTTAAAATAAAAACAATTTTTGCAATACAGATTATAAACATCTTAATATATATTAAATGTTTTTTATTTTGTTTTTACAAAACTAAAAAATAAATAAAAGCTTATCAAAATGGTAAACACTAAAATAGAATAATTAAAACAATAATCATAATATTAATAATTATTCTATCAAGAATTATTTACAATCATCAACAATATAATATAACTAGCACACAAAATTGTTAAAGTGAAAATTTTTTGACAGTTCCAAGAGCCAATCAAATTTCCTCATATTTTATCATATTAACAATTTCACCCAATCATGTCAACATTACACTGATAACAGACCATGGGCTGTTTTCACGTTGGTTGCTATAGACACATATTGATTTATTTCGATTTTGAAGTTTCAAATATTTAATATTTCGAAATGTCACGATTTGTTTTAGCTCTGTATTTTTTCTATAATTAGCAAAAAATTTTCTATCCAAATAACCCTCGGACATTGATAAATGCTCAAAAGTTTGATGACAACTTTCTCAAGCTTGTTGCTTGTAGGCTGTTTCCAAGCAACAAGCTTTCGAAATCTGTCATAAAATTTTTTCGAACAATTATCAATGTCCTTGGGTTATTAATACTGAAAATCAAATTATTGGCTTTGAAATAAAATAGATTTTGTAAGCAAACTACTTATATGGCTTTATTAGAAATTTTTAAATTATTAAATTCGTGGAGAAGTCGAATGAGTCTGGTTACAGCGATGCAAATCATTAAAAATCAATAAAAATATCTAATTGGGGTGTTTATAATATTTTATTTGTATATTTTCAATTTTATTAATATCACACAAGTTCATGTGTATCTGTATCTGTAGAGTAGGGAGTATGAGTGTAGGCTCACAGCAATTAGGCCACATGTGACACATTGTACATCCTCCCGACGAGTTGTCCTCCTAGGTCATTGTCCATCCTGTCCTTCTCAGGAAGGTGGACAGGTTACTAGGAGAGATCTCCTTTATATCGGCAGGTGTAGGCCAAGACTCATCGAACACACACTCTCTTATTGACGATAGCTCCGGACACTCGCATAAGACATGCCTGACAGTTTCATCTTCCTGTTCACACATCCTACATAGGGGTGTGTTCACTAGCCCCATAGCATGGAGGTGTTTCCTTAGTTGACAGTGGCCAGTCAGAAATCCTACTGTTAAATGTAGGTTTTTCCTGGTCATCGCCAAATATTTCTTCGGCGCCAGCTTCCCAGGGTCGCCCAGGGTGATCCTGGCAAGACTGCATCCTTTGATTCCATCCAATCACTTAAGAGATTGAGCATAGGTGTAACGTTTGGCTAGTTCCGCAATAGTCCAGCCGCTTCCCTTGCTGAAGAATCGGCAATGCGATTTCCTTTACTCTTGTCGCGAGCCCTTTAACCCACCTCAGGATAATATTGTTATCTGCCGAGGCGTTAGCTAAATATTGGTGGCACTCTAGTACTAGCCAATAGGGCTTGTCTACTATCAGTGCAGATTGTTATGTTTTTACCGGAAATTCCTTTCCTGGTTAGTTCTTTTGTGGCAATTGAGATATCTGTAGTTCTGTTTGAACCACGCTGGTAATGTTTCCCATTTCCCACTTAATCCTCAGGCTTAGTGCTCTCGAGTAAACTCCACATGCTAAGCCTTCTTTCATTTTCGAGCCATCTGTATGTTATCACAAAAGTTCATAGCAAGCTTCACTACAAACAGTTGCTACAGACTTGGAAGATTTTTTGTTTTCCATAAGTTTTTTTAATTTGTAGTTAAGACAAACTGCAATTACCTTTTAAAATGATTTTTTTTGTTTAAGATTTTTACTACAAATCCATAAATACGAGCAACTAAATCCTTATTATATCTACTCAAAAAAACCGAAACCTGACAATAAAAAAGAAAATAATCAATATTATTATGTAAACAAATATAGAATATCTTGTCTTATAGCTACACTACGCTTATATGAAATGATTATTATTCTTATCGCATGGATCTTATCGCATATCTTCAGATCACTTTAATATACAAATATCAATGAAAAACCAAATAAAATTACAATTATAATTAAAATCTTATTGACAAATCTCACCAAAATGTCAGAAGTACAGTTCGAGGCTGCCAAACTAAAAATTTATAAACCATTTTCCTTATGGCATTGAAAGAACATGAAAAATTATAACCGAAGAAAAATAGTGAGCTGGACCGATGGTTGGTCATACCTATCTTAGGCATCATGTAAAGAGATTCTCGTCTTAAATATGTTGGGGACAGTTTTCCCTTCCGGGAAAGTTGCGAGGAAAACAGGTTTAACAATAACTAATATAGTACCTATAATATACTTACACTAATAGACAACACCGGTCCAATTTTGTACATACTGTAACGGTAAGAGTACTGACTTATATCCATTAATTGAGTTCCAGTAGGTAGCTTGTGTCCGATTTCCTTCATAATGTATTCAGCAAAATTTTCCATTCTTTTCGGGGTTCCACCCATGCAGACAAACTACAAAAAAATATGTATATACAACAAATTGAATAGTACTGTACAATTCCATCTATTGAAATAAGTTCAATTTCCATTGAATTGTAAAATTACAGGAATCTTGTTTCCGACTGTTTTTGACGTTAGCAAAGATCACAACCTTGTCTAAGGTGGATGGCTCTAAAGATGACGCCACTCGTAAATTAATTTCGCCATAGGTGATGCCACGGGTCAGATGCCTATCTATTGCATTGATATGAAAATTTAAAATAAAACTTTCCCTTTATAGGTATGCAAATGTGTCACTAAAAAATTAATAACTTCATGCAATTGATCTGTTCTAGACAATGAAGTTTTTTTGTAAATTATTTGAAAAGGATAATAAAATCAAATACATAATGTTAATGCATGTGAAATTTTGGCTAAACCAATTGAAAAATTTCAATTTGAAAAAAGGGTGATCTGAAAAAAGTTCAAGGGCGTTCCGAGATAAATAATAAAAATTTTGGAATGTTTAGGAATAGTTGTTTATATCGTCCAACCCCCTTTTGAATTGGAACTGAATCAAGTAATCGGATGGAGACATATTAGGTGAATATTGGGAATGAGGAAATAAATCGTGATGTGGTTAGACTAATTTTTCTGCAAGAATAGCGGACGAATGGGCAGGAGCATTTTCGTGATGGAACATAACTCTTTTCTTCAACAAATGCGGTCATTTGTATTACGTTCGAAGATATCCAAACATTCTTTTGAATTTTTAATGCGAGCGAACTTTTTATCAGCATTAAGCAATCGCGGCACCCACCTTGCAGGTACCTACCTTTTTCATGTCACCTTTCATGCAAAATATTGCATACCCGTTTGGTTGAAATAATTATTTCATTATACTTGTATTCGAGTATCGCTAAGTACAAAGGCAGGGATTTTATTGACCATTTCTGGAGTAGTTATAGTAAATGACGGTCCTGGACGTTCAGCATCATCCGTGTTCATATGGCCACTTTTACAAGAAGAGAACCTCTTACAAATCATTCCATGGGACGGATTACTTACGTAACTTTTTCTCGGGTTCTTTTATTGATTTTACACGTAAAAACTAAAGTTTAACTAACAACCGAAATTCTTTTTTCTCCATATCTACATAAATACGAAAATAGTTTTTTTGAGTATTAAAACTAATTAATCCTTCTGGCAGATGTATGTACCGGGTGGTCCAATAAGCCGATCTCTATATATATATCAGAAACTATTCATGTTATAACTTTAGGAGAAAAAATTCCTTGGGAAAAGTAGACAAGAGAAATTGCTGGAAATTACTTTCAAGTTTCTAGGTTAACCGCTAGGGGGCGCAACCTGTGAAGAAAAATTTAAAAACCAGTTTTTTTGTGAAATATGCCCAATTATACCCAGTGTTAAATAAGTAAACTAAAAAAGGCCTAAATTTCGCACAAATTTGTTAAAGTACTTTTTATTCTATTTTTCCAAATAAAGGGTGGGGGAAAGTGGGAAAGTGTTTGTGGATAAATACCTATAACTTTGGTTTGAATAAACCGATTTTAACGAAATTAGTGTCAATAGAAAGAGTGTAGATGAATTAATTACATCTACTATAAAACAATGGCATTTACTTTTAGTTGTCATAGGTAGAGGGTACTTTAGAATGAAAAAAAATTAAAATTTGTTTTCCTCAAGAATGTTTAATGGAAACACCTAATTATTGTGAATTAAAATGGAACTGGATTGAATTCTCAACAAAATGGCGCAAACCGCATGTTGATAGC
>CAJUYH010009318.1:0-13961 GCA_910591685.1 Galerucella tenella
AAGTAGTTATGTAAAAACTTTACGTAACTGTTTATGTTTCAACATAGAGATACCACATGAGTTTCAAAGAATAATTTATTAATTAGGTAGGTACTGTCAAAACTGACAATTATTTCATTATTTAAGCTGTACAATTAACCCATTATTTTAATTCAATAGTATTTTGAGATTTATAAACATTGAAAACATTATTCAGGACACAGTTATTTAAAGTAAGTCAATTTTCTGGGTGAATACATCATAGTAACAATACTTCTAACACCATTTGATTCCACTTCAATATTATCATTGTAATTGAAGATTTTATTGAATATTATGAAAGCGCGAAATTAGATAAAACGTTGTACGTAAACACGTTATGAAGAGAGCGACATTGTTTAACACGCGTAATTTGCAGAACTCGCTAGCGCTCGTTTTGGCAAATATTACGCTTGTTGAAGAATATCGCTCTTTTCATAACTAATTACGTAAATATCTATTCCACTATTGTTGACAATTATTGCTTTTTCTAGCCAACTGAGAAGTTGAATTTCTCTATTAGTGGTTAAAAATTTTCTATTATATTAACCTACGTCATAAATGGACAATTTCAAATATTTTGAGAATTCAGGGATAGTATTTCAACAAAAACTTGTGCAACATAATTTTGTACACCCAGGAGATTGTCTTGAACATATTTGCTGCTTGAAATTACATATCAAGATAAAATTATTTGAATGAAAATGCCATAAGTTTAAAATTCGCGCACAACCAAAAGTCACTGATGACATAAACCAGTACGTTCATAATAGGTTTGTTCCAACTAAGCGAAATGATGCGTATATGAGCGTCACGATCATGCGCATAACAAAATTTCTGTTCCAACAAGTTCCGACAATTCCACGGACTGATAAAAATGCATTCCAACAAAAACTGGACACGTTCATGAGCGTGTCGGCGAACGATCATTTTCATCAGAGATCTGAATGTAGAACCGTTCGTCCAAACTGTCAGTTGATGTTTTAGGGCGAGTTGTATCAAATAGTATTAAACACCTAAACTCGGCCTAATGATGATGTGTAGACTGATGTAATTGTTGATAATAATAACATCAATCAGCCACAGTCTAAACATCAGTTATCATTAAACCGAGTTAAAGTGTTTGATACAACTCGCCCTAAAGGTTAGGTAATGGTAAATAAACATAAATCATACATAAATATAACGCTTGTTCAATTGAAACCCATCTTTGGTCAGGTTAGCCTTGGAAACAATTGTAATCATTCAACTGACGTTTTCCAACATTAGTAGTGTATGCAAACGTCACACTGATCTGTTTATTTCGTTTATATTTGACAGCGATTTTAAGTATTGTGATGTGATAATGCTCGGCCTCATGTTGCCAACGTAGTGAAAGAAAATCTGCAACGAAAGAAATGGAGGATATAGAGCATCCACCCTACAGTCCCGATTTATCGCCTTACGATTTTCACATCTTTGGGCCACTAAAAAAGGCGTTAAAAGGTAACCGTTTTCAGTCGGACGCAGAAGTACAAAACGCTGTGAAAGAATTCTTCCAGCAGCAGCCACAAGAATTCTATAAGCAGGGTATACATCGGTTGGTGAAACAGTGGGATATGTGCCTCAATTGTAGTGGTAGTAGTAATTGAACAAGCCTCGTAAAACGGGTTGTAATAAAGTTCCCGAAAGTGGTAACAGTAAAAAAATGAATCGTAGAATCGTTCCAACAATGCATAGGGTATGATGTTCATGGATTAATTCACGCACAGGTTCTCGAACGTACGTTTGATTCGTACATAAATAAGTTCACGAACGTTCCCGTACTAATCAGAAGGTGGTTGTTGGAACAAACCTAATATATCGAAAACTGACAGAGTACTTGTCAGTCAGACGAGTCAGACGACGGAGTTAACGCTTCTCGTGGTGCATTTGTGAATTATTTTTAATTTTTGTTTTAAATTTGGCTTAGTGGAAAAAATTGTAAATACACCATGGTGTTGAAGAAGTTGAAGGTGAAGTTGACAATTATTGCTTCTTCTAGCCAACTGAGGAGTGGAATTTCTTTATTAGTTGTTGATAATTTTCTATTATTAACCTAGGTCGATAATGGACAAATTCAAATATTTTGATAATTCAGGGATAGTAGTTCAACATAATTGTAACATAATTTTGTATACACAGGAAATTGTCTTTAACATTTGCTGCTTGAAATTACCTATCAAGATAAAAGTATTTGAATAAAAATGCCATTCGTTTAAAATTCGCGCTCAATCAAAAATGACTGATGACATAACGAGTACGTACATAATATTTCGAAAACTGACAGTGTACTTGTCAGTCAGAAGACGGAGTAAACGCTTTTCGTGGTACGTTTGTTTCGCGGCAAATCTCCTCGCGAAATAACCTTGGTGCTCGATCAATAATAATAGTCTTCATCACCTTGTATAATATACTATAGAAGATATCTCTTATTTACTCACCCGGTACAAATTACAACTCATGTGCGATATAATAAATTTGTTTTCATATTTATTTTGCGTTTGCAAACGCTATGTAACTATTAGTTCCATGTTTATTAATTTACATATTTTTGCAACAAAACAGTATATCTAGATATATTTTTTTTATGATATTTTCAGAAACTCATTTCCATTTAAATTTTATTTGAAATGAAAATCATAAAATAGGTGATGAAAAAAAAAACAAGCGAATGGAGTTTTAATCACTACTTTTGCGCTTTCTATTTTACTGCAAAATTGAAATTTTTTCATTGCGCTACATACAAATACAAAAAGTAAAAGACCAAAATCCTATATATGAAAATGAATAGGTAAATATTTCTTTTGAGCATTTCTGGGTGATTCAAAGTAAAATAAACAGTGGTCGGTAATTGCTTTTTATATGGAATTCAGTTCGTGTATTCAACGTTTGTAACCGTTCAATGATGACGCCCCAGGTCTCTTATACAAATACTACCAATTATTGAAATCCTCTATCCCAAATTTTATGAAATATCTGTGTGAAATAGTTTTGTTTTGTGGTAGTTCAATGTAAATACGACCAAATTTACATCATAATTTTTCCTTTCCATCCTTAATTAGTTATTTGTAAAGTATTGCTGCTACACAGGGTGTTTTAATAAAACATCCAAATTAATAAAGACTAAAATAAACACTAAAACTATTTTGTACATTCGTACTTTTGCTCTGTTGTATCGGGTTTCTGCTTAAGAGAGGTCACGCGTTGTTTCTCGTAAACAGCTTAGAAAAAATCTGTACTACAAACTTTTTTCAAGTTTTCTACTTCAAAATTTAAATATCAAATCAAATCAAAGCCTGGGCTGTAATAATGACACGTTAATTTCAGTGCCTAAAGCATAGAGATACTACATATAGAGTAAGTGGGAAAGTCCGTCTGAAATTCAGTAAGTGAGAAAGTGACAGACGATTAAAAGTTTTTCTGTCTTTGTTTGTGTATATTGTGGTGATAATTTATATTTAATATCTATCTTATTATTACAATATTTTTATTATTTTAGGGTTCGTTATCCGAAGATAAAACACTTGTCAATCTCACTCAATCACTGTCACTTCTTCCATTTTTTTTTGACCCAACCTCCAATTTTGACAAACATGCCAATTGACTTTTGAAAATGTCATTCATAAAATTTAGATTTTTACAATAAATTAGGATTTCATAATTTTATTGATTAAAATTTAATCTCAACAATCCCTAAAGTTTTTCAAAACTATATTTTGTTTATTTAATCAAACAAAATATTTTTGGAGAAGTTTACCCCAATTTATAAAGTTCCTAAAACAGTTATTAACATCTAATTATTAACATCTAATTACCTATAATTTTTTTTATTATTCTGGGTTCTAAATATTGAGCTTGAGAGAATATTGAGAGTGCGTAGTTATGTTGCTACTTTTTCTAAAATCAAATTTCCCAAAATATAATTTTTTCCTAACATGACCTTGTTCTGTTTCCCCCCAATACTGTTTTAAGAATAATCTTTCTAAATCGTTAAAACCATCAATAATAATTGTATCATTACATGTTAACCAGAGCAATGGTTGATTATTCAAACGAGAACTAATTGTTTCCTTCAAATCTTCAATATTAAACATATCTCTTAATTTGATCTTAAGACATTTGATAAAAACCTTTGGATGCATTTTACGTATGTCTCCATCAAATTTCAAACTACTTTCTCCATGATTGCAAATGTAATTGATTCCTTGTGTATTGTTATTGTTTTGTTGAGCTTTATTCTCCATGTTTTTAATTTCACTTTCCAATTCCATCATTTTCTTCTTAAAGTCTTCTTTTATTTCCGTTTCTAGAATTTTAAAGTCCCGTGTCTTTTTATTTTCTTTAATTTGTTGTAATTTTACATCAATTTCCTTTATTAATTCTCTCTGTGTTTTCAGATTCATTTCTTCTGCTATCGATATATTCAATTGTAAACCTTGTTCTACATCTTGTATCCTTTTATTAGTTTTCATAATGTTTCTATCTACCTTTTCTATATGTTCTTCTCCTTCTCCATGCATCTTGTTCACCATATCTTTTATTTCCTGTTTTCTATCTGTACTTTCCTGAATTAAACTTGATTGTAATTTATTCATTTTTTCTTCTTGTTCTTTCTTATACTTTCCAAATTGTCTTCTCATTACTGTTAAGTGCTCTTCGAATTTTTCTCCTTGTCTATCAAATTTTTCATTGATTTCTACCTTTGCACTTTTTATCTCTTCTTTCGTGCTTTTCATATCTTCTCTTGTGCTCTTCACGTCAGACATAATTGTTCTCATCATTTCCATTAATTCTTCAGTTCCTTTCGTTTTTTCCTCGGTGTAATAGCGTACTTCTTTTATGATACTATCTCCTCTTTCTTGTCTTGTTGTTTTTTCCTCTTCCATGGCTGTAGTTAATCTTTCTTCTAATGTTTGTTTACTTCCTTTTGTGTCTAGGTTTCTCAATTTTAAAAGTTCTTTGAGTTCTTCCACAGTCTAATTATTAATGTCAATTTTTTCTTCATTCATTGTAAAATTTTCCAAAAATCCTTCACATGTTATTCTTTTAATCATAACCCGTTTCTGTCACTGAGTCAAGTGTTCCACGTTGGGCGCCAATTGTGGTGAAATTTATATCTAATAACTATCTTATTATTACAATATTTTTATTATTTTAGGGTTCGTTATCCGAAGATAAAACACTTGTCAATCTCACTCAATCACTGTCACTTCTTCCATTTTTTTTTTTGACCCAACCTCCAATTTTGACAAACATGCCAATTGACTTTTAAAAATGTCATTTGATTTTTACAATAAATTAGGATTTCATAATTTTATTGATTAAAATTTCATCTCAATATATAACATACTCGCTATTAGAGAAAGACAGCATAAACCTCCTACTTTCCATCTCTCTCGTATATGCTGACGAGTTAGAAGCAGGCTTGTTGCCTCTATTTGTAGTATTTCTATGGCTTAAAGCCGGTCTGCAGTTGTTAGAAAAACTTGTCATCTGCTGCTTAACCATTTATTTAATAAAGTTTAGATAGTTTTATTCTAATTTAGATCGTATTTTATATACAAGATGCCATTGCCTCGCCTCCACATATATGGCTAGTAACAAGGAATCGATTACAGCCAGAACTTGCAAGGCAGTGTCATATTATTAACGACTCCCCATAAATTGGTCCCAGTAGGAATAGGGCTATCATTAACCGCAAAAGCTCCATCTAGTTGTACCAGGTTCAAAGAAAACGTGCACCTGAGCTTCCATCGTTTTTACGCATATAGACGCCGGGACCGGTAAGCGTCGAGTATTATAAACACGAATAGAAGATTTATAATGTACGCTTCAAAAAACTTTTCCATAAAATATTATGTGTATTGAGAATTTTTTGCTGTATGGATTAAATAAGATTAGAATTGGAGTGGCTCTTTGACCTATCCCACTGCGACCTTTGTAGATCTATTGTGGTCCTCCCTATATTTAGAGCTCAATATCTAGCTTTATTCTTCTTATTAGACTTTTTTGCCTGGATACCGCCTTCCTTACGTAGCTCTCTGCCCTCGGCTTTTCTTCTCCGAGTATGTAAAACCGCGCCCTTACGCAATCACATAGTTTATGCTCCGCGGTTTCGTCATCTTCCTGGCAAAACCTACATGGGCTGTCATCTGCTAGGCCAATTGTGTGAATATGTTTCCTCAGCCTACAATGTCCGGTCACCATTATCCGTTTCTCAACTTTGACATAGTAGGTAGTGTGACAGTTTGCCCGAAGGGATTTTAAGGAATAATTTAGCGTGCCTCTGTCGGGGCTTCATGCCACCAGCACAACGCCTGGTTGTTTATCCATTTGTGGATGCTCTCCTTAGTTAGGCATTTAGCAATTCCACAGGAAGGCTCTGGCCCTATCATCACCTCCATGCTTGGCTAATTCATCGGCCTTTTCATCGTCGTTTATTCCTTGATGACCTGGTACCCACGCTAGTGTCGCTCTATTATGACTACCAAGTCTTTTTAGTGCTTTGCTATTCACTATACTGTAAGGATAAATAAGATTCTATAAGCCAGAGACAGGTTCAAGTGATTTATTGGGAAATGCACATACAGTAAAGGTAAATGGGGCACACCAAGGAAGTGATAAAAGTGTGTCTAAGATTGAATAATCCTACGATATGGTTGAAAGTAGGTGTTTCATTCACCAAAAAGAAGATTGTTACTCAGAATAGAGTGTGATTTTATTTTTCTGAAAATTAACCCAATTTAGAAATTCCATTCTCAGTCTATGATATGGTGGAAAATTATTTTTTCGCCCACCTTACCGGAAAACCAATCATATGAACACCAAAAACAGGGCGGAAAGTATTGTTTCAAGCGTCATTGTATGCGAAAGGTTTTCGTTATATTCTCTTATTTTTTGGTTTATATATTCGATAAGCTGAAAACAGTTGAGTGTCACACACGCAGGAAACGCGTAAGCAGCCATTAACTTTCAGCTTCGCTACTCTGGCTCGTGCATCTAATAGTCTCGGACTGTTAAACATCTTTTTCTCCCTAGTGACACAATATACTATTTTCTTCTAGCTTCCGTGTTATTTAAACATTAAACTACAAAATTGAGAAAAACACATTTCATGTGAAATAAAGATAATTTTCAAAATACCACAACACACATTTACTTATTAACATTATATCTTTTATAATTAAAATCCCATTTCGTAACATTGTTCCTCATTTACAAACAATTATAAAGGGTGGTTCACTTCAATTTCGTACTCAAACAAAAGCGTAACGTCTCTGTCCGCCGGCCGCCCGTCGACCAGCACATGTCCGTACTTGGGAGAATAGAAGAGGGTTCAAAGTAAGTAGATTTCTCGTATAGAGTCAATATTTAAATCTGTACTATAGATAACAAATATTTCACATAATTGAAGAACTTGTGTCGCACTCTAATTTTTTTCTCTCTTGGGGAATCATCCTCATGCCAGGAACTACGCCTTAACTCCAACCATTTCTTTTGTACTTGCTTTTTTTACTTGTATCATCCTGCATAGTTTATAGCGTTGTTCTAGAAACGCTGTCCATATTTTTATTTCTACTAAGAATTAATAAAGAAGAGAAAGTTTTTTCCAAAAATTTGTTTGCACTTTTGGATAAAAAATTCTTACCACTGACTCGATGAGTTTGAGCTTGCTGGGATCGTGGAAAATGAACTCTTTAACGGAAAAATGTTAAATAAACTTGAGAAAATAATATGGCAGTGTCTATTGTACTCATCTTGCTTGATTTCAGTAATAAGAATGAATCTGAACCTAAAAATTATCATAGTAGAGCTAGAATAGGTACTACACGATTGATAGAAAATGGAATAAGTGCTCGGAAAACTGAAGGCAATCCCATATCAAGTTTTAAGGTAACTTCACGAATGTTCCTAGATTAAGTATTACCATTATTTCAATAAAAATCACTCGAAAAAATCCCAAGTAGCAATTTAAATTCTATAAGGTTTGTATAAACAGCTACAAGACATGTTTTATAGGATACTTAAATTTTTATAACGGTCTACAAGACAATTATCTGATCCTTATACAACTGAAAAGGGCCCATTTTTATAAAACTGTTTGGTTGTATAACATTTCTATTAAAACTTTATACAATTCTTATATGACTGTTTTATAATTATTTATACAGCTACTATAAAATGATTTAATAGTGTGTCATGTAGTTACATCTATAAAATGGAATTGAAGCGGCACTATGAAGGTCTTACAAAATGGTTATATATAATGTAATATATTTTTTTATAATGCTGTTATTTCGAGCAGAATGGAAACATTTTGTCATCTAGCAGTTTATAAGAGCATTTCATTTTTCAGTGAAGAATATCAGAACCAAATTATATTTCAACTTGAACGTGCATCATACATTTCATTTGTAGAAATGGAGATTTATTAAAACGACTTGGGCCGCTTGGGCGGACATCGATAGTAAAAATTATAATTTCATTTGGATGATTTAATAGCACAAATTTTGATGCGCCGAAAATTTTACTGATAGATTATAGGTATATATTTGGCAAGAAAATGAAGCGCTTCAATTTTGGTTAGGTTTCAAGTAGATATTTGAAAAAATAATGAAATAGATTATCCTACAATACTTTTTTTAATAATAATTTTTAATAATTTATCACTTCATCTGAATATTCACAATATAATTCTCTAAATAATGATAAAGTCACATTTTTCAATATAGTTTCATGTTTCCAACTCAATTGCTCATAATGGCCGCGATAGCAGTACAAGAATTGCTTATTTAAACATGGCGATTTATAAAACAACAATTATATCCCAATGAAATGCCTTAAACAATATTTTATTGTCAAATGGAACGGTAAACGATAACTGTTTTATAACGAAGAATATTTAGGCACTATACAACTAAAAAGTTTAGTGTTTTATAATGCAACGTAATTGAATACTATACAATATTTATTATACAACATTATACAGCTTCAATAAGACAAGCTTAAGTAACTATTTTATTATGTTGTAGCTGTTAGTTATATAGTATATTATAGAACTCTTATACAATAGGAGTAAAAGTCTTATAAAATGATATTTTTGATATTGTATAAACTGGCTTATAAGGTATAATATCATTTTAAAAGAAATGATCGTATAATGCGTTATAGCACATATATTGTAAAAGTTACTATAAAATCATTTAATACAACAATTTTCTTTAAAAAAACAAAAGTATCGCAACAAAAGGCTTAATAGAAATAAAAAGTCCTTAAAACAACGCTATTCGACTATTATACAACAAGTCAGTCCTCTTAGAATTCCATTTTGCTAGTTGGGATATTACGACAGGGAATATTGTGAATGAGATCTAAAACATGGATTTGTTAAATTAATAAATTACCCTAAAGAAAATATAACTGTGCGGCGCTGTGGAAATAATTTAGCTACAAATTCGCCCTGTTAGTCTTTCAACCGTCCCACGTCCTCGGGCTGTTTGTAACAAACAATTCAATTGTTTTTCTTAATCCTACGTAACTCCGCGATACAACCTCGTATAGCAATATTTGTTCGCTTCTGACCGCTAACAAAGGGATTTTGAGGAAATTTCAGTTCGCAAATTGGGATTGATAAGCCAAACAAACTGTATAACGACTTGATGTTAATATCCATACGCATATTGTATGAGTTAAAAATTGATTGAAAATTTGTTTGCTTGGTGGAAAATTCCTATGGTCAGATTATCTCTTCTTTTATACGTTGTCTATTTCTTTTTATATTACATTGGAGCTAATACAGCAAACGAGCTCCGACATCCAAAAGGGTTTTTCAGCCCCTCTGTTTGCTACTTCATCTGTCATTCCCTTTCTTCTTATTCCAGTGTGTCCTGGAACCCATAAATCCCGATATTGCCCTTTCCTAGTTCATTGTGCTTTAACGGTGTTATGATTCATTTCATAAATATTCTATCTTGCCTTTAATATCTTATCCATTTACCCATTTTGGATACCTACTGATTCCTATCGTTATTTTTCGTTGTTTTCATTCTCTAAACAAAATCTGTCAAATTATTATCTAATTTATGGAACTCGCGAGTTATATTCGACTAGATTATTTTTTAATTCACAAATTTTTACAATAAAAAAGATCAATGAAACTATCATAAAATTATTGAAAATTTTAATTCTTTTCTTTTCATGCTACAAGCCCAATCTTTCAAAATCAATGCCAGCGTGAATAATAGCCATCATTCTGCACTCGTTGAAGAATATACTATTTTGTTATTTCTGCATCAGAAAAGATAATTTTCACCCATTTTATATATCGCGTTGACACAATTAGGTAATTATTTTGACAACTATCTGACACTTGCTAGGCAAATAAAAGCCACAGCGATTATTCCCGAGAATAATCACAAGAGATTTATTCTCACTATAATAATGACATAATTGGTTAAAACTTACCCTTGTGACAAATAAAGAAGCATTTCATTGGTTTTAAGAAACGTCAAAAAATAATCATTGTTATTTGGTTTTGTAACATTCATTTCTCACAGTGACAAAGTTTTATCCACATTCTACAAACCGACCCTAAGATTTTAACAATTAAGATAAGAGTTAAACTAAATTATCGGCGAACATAACCTTGAATGTGTATTTTTCGGTTGGATTCCAACTTTTTTCCATATACCACATGTGACCCATAATTTTTCATTTGCAATCTATTGCTCGCCGACCAACAGCTCTATATATTTTTTTCTAACGTATGGCACATTAATAATTTTTTTAGGTGACCAATATCCTAAAAGCGCACAAAAAAACATAAACCATTATTATATATAATGCCTTGACAGCCAGATAATTTTTAATCCGTTGATATATTTCGAGCATTCAGTTTCCGGTGGACACTGCATTAGAACAGGTACGGCATCGAAAATGGAAATTGCGAAGCAATGGGTGTTGAGAAAGTTGGTTCAACCGTGTAATAGAAATCAAGAACAATTATTATTGACATATAACCTATTATTTCATAAGGCGTAGTAAGACTGCAGTAAGAGCTTTGACAGAATACTACCACCTAAGTGGGAGGCCTCAAAGGCTCAAACTAGCGGAATCGACGACACAACACCTTTGTGACATGCTCAAGCTGCAGCTTACGGATATCCTAAAAACCTTGAAGAAATAGGACTGAAGGCAAGATAAGTCTCTCATAAACTGAGTATACTTTGGCAAGTTTATCTGAAGCCGTGAAAGATATTGCCACGTTCAACTATGGAAAAGCTAAAGTGCTAAGTATGTAGTCATAATAATTAAAAAAGGGACTTTTTATGATTAACAATATCAACAATATGATTAAACGTTAATTATTTAATGTGCTTGTTTCCTTGGATTTGTTCCCTTAACATTATTTTTTCAATTCATGAATATTAAAAGAATAGCACTTTTCCAAATTTGTTATGGGCTTCTTCAAGCGCTGGTAGCGTTGAACGAAAACCATAATTACCACACCCTCCGAATTACATAATTCCAAAAGCGCCATGTCCATCTAAACCGGAAGAATGCAGGCCTATTAATCTTTTGTCTCTAGTAGATAAAATCATTGAAATAGTGCTAAAATATCAGCTACAGCAGTTCTTTGAGAAAAATGGTCTACTCTACAAGGGACAGTCTGGATTTCGGAATCATCATTCTTGTGAAACTTTGATACAATTTGTGTGTTCGAGGTGGAGAGGGGAGATAAATGAAAATAAAGTAGTGCTAAGTATGTTTGTAGATTTGAAGCGGGCGTTTGAAACTATAAATCGGAAGCAACTTATTGAATAATTGAGAATTTATGGCATAACATCATCGGCCTTAACACTACTTGAAAACTATTCAACAAATCGTCATCACGTAACGAGGATTAATAACATTTGCTCTAGTAAAGTGGAAAGTTGTTACGGTGTACCGCAAGGTAGTGTGTTAGGGCCATTACTATTCATCATATATGTTAATGATCTATGCCATGTTTTTAAAAAGTGTTTTGTAAATTTATTTGCCGATGATACACTTATATCCGTTGCTAGCAGTGATTATGACCAAATTACAACTGTCTAAAAAAAGAGATGCAGCTTTTGTGCTATTGGTTATGTGCTTCTAAATTGAAACTGAATGCTGATAAAACCAAATAATAATATTTATGGTTATTGGTTCTAAAAACAATTGTTCTAGATTTATTGCCCAAAATCATAAGATCGTGTTAAATAATATTCAGATCGAAAGAGTAAAGACAATGAAATATTTAGGTGTCATTATTGACCCTCAGTTGACTTTTGACATGTATGCGGACTATTTATGTAAAAAGTTAGGCAAAAAAATTGGATTTTTTGGGAGAATTGCAAGAGAGTTATCTGAACGGTCAAAAAGATTAGTGTTCAATTCTATAATTCTTCCTCATTTCAATTACTGCACATCATTGTTACTTTCATGCTCCAAAGAACAACTAACTCGTCTGCAGATATTGCAAAACAAATGTATGAGAATATTACTCAAATGTGGTAGGCGCGTTCCTATCGAAAATATGTTTAGGCAATTGAATTGGTTGTCAGTCCAACAAAATGTTGAAAAAGCTAACCTGGTGTTGATTTACAAAATAATTAATAAAAAATTACCTCAGTACCTGTTAGGTGGCGGAGTTAGGCTTAGGCCCGTGAGGCCCGGGCCTAGGGCGGCAAATTTTGAGAGGCGCCAACATTTTTAAGATGACTCTTCTACCTCAACAGAATTCAATAAAGTTAGGTTTGAGGCTAGTAGTGAAAAAAATAGACTTTTTTATACACTAACGGACAAAATTATTGCATATTTTATTTTAGGTCTTTATTTATTTTTCCTTAAGCGCTTTTGTGATTTCGGTTACTAATTCTGTTACATTGGAGTGTTCTACGGATTTTGCAATTTATTACAGATAGAGTAATATATAGACATAGCTTTTATAACTGAATAAGCGATAACGTTAAATAAGCGGAAAACTATAAACGTAGCATAGTGTGCCTTGACGACTAAAACAGTGGTTTCTCTTTATTTAGCGTTGTCAGAATGACATTTTCAGTGCATTATTTCTTCAATCTGTACTTTCAGTTAGTAAAATGCAACGATTAAATGAGTTAGTCTCGGTTAAAATTGTTTGTTTAATCAATGAGGTGTACAGACAAGAAGACATTGCACAGAGATTGAATGTCCATCAATCGACTGTTTCTCGCGTACTAAAACGTTACAATGAGACTGGAGGATACAAAAAGCGGCCTTTTCAAGGACGTAAAAGATGTACAACGCCAAGGGATGAGCAATATTTAAGAATTCAATATTTGCGAAATCGTGCACTTACTGCTCCACATCTAAAAAATCAATTACTAAATGCAAGGCAAGTCAATGTTTCTACCAAAACAATAATAAGGAGACTTAAGGAGGTCGATTTAAATCCAAGACGTCCTGCTAGAGTTCCTCGGCTTCTTTCACGCCCTAAAATCGGACGGTTACAATTTGCAAGAACACATGCTGACTGGAATGAACATCAATGGAGAAAAGTTCTTTTTACAGACGACGCAAGAATACAACTATGGAAGCCTGATGGACGTAGTCTAGTGTACAGAAGGCCAGGAGAACGTTTCGCAGAATGTAATCTTGCACATAATCTTAGCTTTGGTGGAGGTTCCATTATGATATGGGCTGGCATTTCTTTGGAGAGTCGCACGGAGCTCATTGAAGTGAATTTGAGGATGAATGCTGACTGGTACTTACGCAACATCCATGCAGAACATGTTATACCATATGTCGGCTTTATTGGATATGATAACTGACGCTTAATACTTTTCAATACAAACTTTATTGGTTTTAATCAAAAATGATTCATTTTTATTTAAAACTACAGTTGTGAAAAGTACCAT
>CAJUYH010009319.1:0-13960 GCA_910591685.1 Galerucella tenella
CAGCAAATATATTCCAACAGTCAAATCAATTTCATCCATTTTAAAGTTATCAAATTATAACATTCCATTTTCCAAAACTTTTACACCCTGTATTTCGCTGGACCCCTCAATCCTCATATCATTTTGTCCAATTTTACGATAGCTATCTACATGCAAACGTTGTAAGGGTGATTTGAAAACACCAAGTATGTCAAGCTATATTAGCAGTTTTGGGCTGGTAAAATTCGAAAAAGAGAATAACGGTTTGTTGTACGTGCGAGATGAAAAGGAGATTAAATTATTCAAAGTGCAGTCTTGCATGGATTTTTGTAATCAAGAAAACACGACAATAAGTAAGGATAATAATCTACCCAATTTAAAATCTAAATCTGGATTACATGTTTCACATAATGAAAGTATAATTAAATTTCACCCCCATGTATATATTTTATTATTAAAAGTAGCATTTCTCATTATGCGACCATTTTATGAGAGATATATTCTGAGTAATTGCTACTTATTGATGTAGACTTTATTGCAAATTAATAAGAAGCGTTTTACATCGTTTTTCCCTTGCACGAGATGAATCTTCAGGAAATTCGCGAAACTCATACGTGCTGGAATACTGTAGTTGACGCCAGGCAATATCCAAGTAACATCCTTACAAATCCCTGAAATTTATGGGAAATAAAAGCGTTGTGTTGGCAAGCGACAACCTAAAGTAAATCCCTTGAAAATTGCAACAGTTCACACGAAAATAGCCTAGAAGAGTAAAATGGTTGGAACAGTAAATGTTTTTATTTTATTTTTATAAATACTACTTTAATAATGTTTGGAGCAGGATCGAAGAATAAGGGAAATAGACCGGTAGGCCGTGTAGGTTAGTTTCGTGAATAGTCTAAGATTTTCAATGTCCCCTGTAGTGTAGATTGGTGAGTTTGGGTCTTGGGCAATTTATAGTCTTAAGGTCTAAGTACACACATCAGTTCCAATTCACACACATCCGTCTTTAGTCCGTACACGGTCAGTAGGTAGCAAGGTTTTAGCAAAATATCAGGATTCGGAGATGGCCTTTTTTACTGATAAACAAATGGCTATTATTTCTATAGTTCTAGACGAGGAAGAGTACCAACTTACCTTCGAGTTTTAATTCTTTCCCTACGATATTCCAAATATTATTCTTAAGATCGGCATCCATATATTTTTTATGTGGCAAGTCATACAATTCCGGATAATTCCGTACCAACTCAATTAATTTTTCCTCCATATTCAAACGTAAATTCCAATCGGTTTATCGTCAGTAAAATACACAAAATATCGTTCCAGACTTTTATACAAATGACGGGACTGAGGACTGACACTGAAGCAGCTCTGATGGTAGAAAACTTCACTGCGCCGGACTTGTCTGAACAAGTTTATTTGAAACTACGGCAACGATATTTTATTTCTCACTGGCACTGATACTGAACTGACACTGCACTTATACGGTACTGATGTGTGTGAATAGACCTTTATTCTACTTGTTTTCCACATTAAATTCGATGGTGGAAACAGAAAATATGTCGTTTTTATAGTGAAATTTACTGCTGAGTTAAGTATGAACTCGTACGAAACTGAAGAGACAGTTTTTGCATTTTTTGCGGAAAAAATGAATAATCGAGAATATTCGAGAATTTAACATTTTAGTTTTAAAAATAAAACCAGAATCTGATTCTCCCACTGTAATGGATGTATGTATGTGTGTATTTTGGGGTGACATTCACTGAGACCTAAAGGATCTATTGTGCCCCCTTACTTCTACTCAATTTCTGAGGAGAGTCTCAGAAACTAGTAGTTCCTTTAGTCCTATTTCCCAGAGAAACTTTAGGATGTCTGCAGGCTTCAACTTAGGAAAATGTTCCTCTTATATCCAGTAATCTCTGTGCTCTAGGATTCTGAAGTGCTGTGCAGTTGGAAAGTATGTGGATGGAGGTTTCTTCTTCCATTCCACAAAATCTGCATTCTTCTTCCTCCACTATTTTGAGCTTTTTCAGGTGCCCATTCAGGCGACAATGTCTCGTCAGGATCCCTGTTGAAGCTCTTAGCGCAGTTTTACTTTGACTTATGCATTCTTTTGATCTCAACAGGTTGTAGTCACCCAGAAGAGTCTTTGATTGTATAAGCCCTACTATAGATCTTTCCAATGGTTAGATCTTCTCTTTTTCCCGGCTTTACTTATTTCTTCCAATATTAAATTGGGGCTGATTCCGCAAAAGGGTTCAGGCCCCCAGAAAGGTATTCCAGTCCCCCTCTTTGCTAGTTCATCTGCTATTTCATTTCCTTCTATTCCAGTGTGTCCTGGAATCCATAGTAAGGTGACAATGTTGTTCTCGCCTAGTTCATTGAGTTTGTCTAGGCATTCCCACACCATTTTGGAACTGATTACACAAGAGCTCAGTGCCTTATTGGCTGCTTGACTATCCGACATTATAATAATCCTTTGTCTTCTGTATCCTTTATCGGTATTGAACTGGGCGCACTTTCTTATGGCGTGGATTTTCGCTTAAAAGATACTTGGGGTTTTTTCCAAGCTTTCAGAGTGTTTGGTTCCTGGCCCGAACACTCCTATCCCAGTTCCTTCTATTGCTTTTGAGCCGTCTGTGTACCATTGAATGGCATTCTTTCCAAGTCTGGTTAGGTTAGGATTGGATCCCATTCCTTTTTGTTGCTCAATTCCGTAATGGATGTATTGTCAACGGATACTCCCGTAGATTATAAGTGTGGAAGAGCCTCTGAATAGGTGGTGTTGCGGGTCACTTAGAGGATCATCTTAAGAGAAATGAAACAACTACTTTTAGCACTGGGACATGTTTGATATATTTATGAAATACATTACACTACATACTAAACTAATACTAGGCATAAGTACCTAGCCGTATAGCATACTTATACGTAATGGTTAATTAATTACTAGTAGGTGACTATTCAACTATGTAGAATAGTCTTCTTCAAGTATTCTGTATCGACTTTTCCTTTGGATCAATACTGAATGTATATTTAAAAAACCAGTCAAGTTCGAGCAAAGCAGATAAACATATAATTGTTGTTGTCTTGCACTACGCTTGAACTTGACAATAACCTCCTTTTATTTATATTTATATAGTGATGAAATGTTCGAACATGTTTTGTTGAAATCAGATCAAGGGAATTTTTAATTGTTACTTAAATATTTAAATTATATGATTGTATTGGGCCAAAAGGCATCACACAACCATGTATCTCACAAACTATCAAATTTGAAGAAATATTGTATCTAGGTATTTCTAACGATCTACCATTCCCTTGATTTACGAATCACCCTGTATAATACATCTAATAATTTTAATTGCATATTTATCGGTGGTATTTTAAAATGAAATTTTTTCCGAAACGAAAAGCGTCTTCCTCCAAGATTAATCCCAAGAGCTGCATAAAGTGCTCGCATACGATTGTTCGAGGCAGTCGCCTATAAATGGAAAGAAAATTCCATAGAAAATGCCTTATATATGAGTTAATTCATATCACGGAATTTGCACAATCAATTTCAACCAAATATTATTAATAGTGCAATATTTTAAGGTAATGTTCCATTTTATAAAAATCAATTTATTAACAGCAAACACTGAATATTCAGTGGAAAGAGAAATTATTCAATGAACGACGAGGAAATGAAGTGATAATTTGTTAATTTCTCACGAAAGATTTGCAATTTTTGTAATATTGTAATATGTTAATTGGAATTTTGGTTTAAACTCGTTAAATTTTGATCAAATCATGAGGCAGAATCAGAATTCCTTCGTGAATATCAATTTCAGTATAAAAGTTTTGATAAGTAATATTCAATGGAGTTTATACCTGGTAGTGACCCTTGATCCCAACCTCAATTGGAAGATAAGCCTGGAAAAAATTACTACCAGGTAAACTAGGCTTTTCTGGCAATGCAGAAGAATTATGGGCAAAGCCTGGAGAATACGACCCGAGGTGGTTCACTTGGACTTCCTCCTTTAGAACTTTTTGTAATGAAGAAGGCGATGATGGCAATTTTTGAGCTGAAAGACTCATGGTCTCTGAACAATGTTCAAGATACAACTGGGACAATACTAGATGAACCCATTTTTCACACTAGTTTTGATAGTATCCCATCTAGGGAACAGGTAATTCTGGAGAAATGATCTGGTTCACCAGACAAGAAATTAAAATGGCAGCCAGGTTCTGCTAAAAGCTATAAGCGATCCAACAACTAGGTCTTGACTGGTAAAAATCTCTTTAACAGGCCGACAAGAGACAACAAAGTGTATCTAGTATGGGTGCCGGCACATGAGTGGATTTGAGGAAACGAAATGGCGTTCTAGTTAGATAAAGGAGGTTCTAGAGGAGACTTCATAGGTACGGAACCGTTTTGTAAAATCATAAGAAGTCTAAATGAGGAGCACCAACTCAAATAGAAGTCGACACAAGAACACCTCCATACAAAGAGTTTACTGAACAAGGTAGACAAAGAAATCTCAACCAGGCTGTTGAAACTGGATATATATAAGAGACATTTGAAGACAGTTACCGACCTGGTGACTGGGCACTGCACAATGAGGAAACATCTGCACAAAATGGGCAAGAATGTTAACTCTATGATGAAAAACTACTCACATACTCTGCTTCTGTGGGGACTTACAAGGGCTCAGCCGGAAGCACTTTGGAGTGGAAATAACACAACCATCACAACTACTCAATATCCCCCCAGTGGAATTATTGGCTTATATAGAAGACACGAAGATTCTGGAATGGAAGTAGATAACATGGAAAATGGTATAAAGATTCAGTTCAAGTGCCTGTGCTGTTAAGCACAAACGAATGAATGGATGAATGCCAAAGATAATTCCAGACATGGCAAGTATAGAAATAAAACCAAATTCTACTAAGTAAATATGAAGTGTGCGAACGAATTTAACTCAATTTCAAGACAAAATGAAAACGAAACGTTCTATTTGTTTTTATTACAAAACGCTAACTTCATTTTCAAATTTCGTTAATTGAAAGACGCCTCCGGATATTTCCTTACAAGAAATGAAAATTTGCATGACGTAATTAAATTTCATATGAACTGCCATATAGTTTTCAAAGTAATTAAACAAAAGTAAATTCAATTAACGACAATTAAGAACAGCGCTCGTTAGTAATAAGTCGTTAAAAGGTATTAGAAAAAATACTTCGCGTGACTAAATCTTTTTAATTGAATTCTGAACGAGATTATTAACTTTAAAAAGCCCTTGAGTTGCTCGCATTATGTATAGTTTATATTATATCTCAAGGGTAATTTCGTTAAATTTAAACGCCATACGAATATAACGGCATGTAAAATTCAATCATTATAATGCACAGTTTCAATAGTTCTAGGCGCTTTTAAATCTAGCCAGTCGGAAAGTATCCTCAACTGCACCTTTCATTATCGTGCTAATCAATCCTAACGATTCCCCCAAAAACATTCTCTGAATAAAATAATATTGAAGCCACAGCTTGAAGATATAAACAGTCAGGTATATTTTGCGCTAGTGCCTCTCTGTCTATGAAAAAATCAGTGACACCATATATTACAGGAAACAATTATACATGTTAAGAGTCGGTGTCTCCCCTTTTGCAGGGTGAAGTGTAGACTTCCGTGATAGCTCCACTTCTCTCCATGCTTGTGTCGCACTCAACGAGGCAATACTTAATACTAGAATTAAATTGTATAAAATTGAATAGGATGGTAATGTTTAAAACATTGCATATTAATAATTTTTTTCTGTAATAAAGAAGCGTGTCGAGATCAATTAAACTTTCATGAAAATATTTCCAAAACGTTTGGATGATTGGAAGAGAAATCCAGAAAAAACAGCCCGGAATAAAACATTGTAAATTGGTGTTCGCTTGTGCCACTCAACAATAATGCCGGAATGAGACCTTTCTCAAGGGTGGTTCGACTCCTTGCTAGAGTTTCACTAGGTATACCAGAGGGATGTTAGACTATAATAAGTTTTAGAGCATCACGTTGGGCGCTAATTTGTAACTTGGTGTTTTATTGGACGGTAGTTAGAATAATTCCGGCATCAGACCTTTCTCAAGGGAGATCGACTCTATGCTTGTGTTGCACTAGGTATGCCAGAGGGTTGTCAGATTATAAGAAGCTTTAGGTTCCCACGTTGGGCGCCAATTTTAAACTTGGTGTTTACTTTGACGCTAGTTAGTGGCCACTCAAGAATAGTGCCTGAATGAGACCTTTCTCAAGGGTGGTTCGACTCCTTGCAAGTGTTTCACTAGGTATGCCAGAGGGTTGTCAGATTATAAGAAGCTTTAGGTCCCCACGTTGGGCGCCAATTTGTAATTTGGTGTTTGCTTGGACGCTAGTTTGTGGCCACTCAGATGCCGGCGTGAGACGTTTCTCAATGGTGGTTCGACTCTATGCTTGTGTTGCACCAGGTATGCCAGAGGGTTGTCAGATTATAAGAAGCTTTAGGTTCCCACGTTGGGCGCCAATTTGTAACTTGGTGTTTGCTTTGACGCTAGTTAGTGGCCACTCAAGAATAGTGCCGGAATGAGACCTTCCTCAAGGGTGGTTCGACTCCTTGCTAGTGTTTCACTAGGTATACTAGAGGATTGTCAGATTATAAGAAGTTTTAGAGCCTCACGTTGGGCGCCAATTTGTAGCTTGGAATTTAAATAAAATAAAGCAACTAAGATGAGAAAGGAAGAAACAATTGTAGAATAGGGAAGAGGATACGAAGATGGAGATAGAAACTTAGCTTAGAATGTATATGCATCGATAAGGGTGGATGGAAAACTCGACCTGAAGGTATCTCAATAATGGGTCTTTCATTTAATTAGATGTGTTTTTGATAGTATTCCCACAGTATATGAACCAACCAGTAGTATATCTCTCATAAATTTCATTCATAAATTGCGAGAGCTTTTGATAACCTTGAACGGATCGTTTTACGATTCATTTTACCCATAGGCGTAGGTGCATACGTTTTAAAATGACTTGAACGTGTTAAGTGTTTTTTCTTAAATATTGTAGAACAGTACACTGATGAGTTAATAAAACAATAGTCTTAAACAAAATATTTATTGGTTTTTCCATATTACAATTTTCATTCTGTTATGATTTTTAAAATTTTTATAAACAAATTTTAATGTGTAATATAGTCGTACCCTGAAGAAAAGTTTTATATTAAATATTTCATTGGAAAATCAACACAAGGATGTACAAACTCTGCTGTTTGACTAATATTTATAAGTGATTCAACAATATTATATTCCGTAGCAACTTTTTCAAAATTCATTTGGAATAATGTTTTTAATAATGGGATGTATTGTACAAAATTTTCATGCGGCATATTCAAGTTTCCAAAAGTATCCTTATTGGAATTTTCATAAGCTCTAAGGTGCAAAATGGCCTAATTCCATACATATATATACCGACGCTTCCAAAACTGAAAATGGTACTGGTTGTGCCGTTTCCATTCCAGGTAATAATATTGAAAAATTGTTTAAGCTTCCCTCAGACTTCTCAGTTTTTAGTGCTGAAGCGGTTGGTATTTATGAATCATTAAAATTTTTCTCTTCCTCTGGAAATAGTTCGGCCGTTATTTTGTGTGATTCACTGTCGGTACTAACAGCCATACAAAATCCTAGAATTCCTACTCTATCAGACAATCTCTATATATTTTACATTAAAAAGATGTTATTTCAATTTAAAAAAAAAATAAATTTGTTCAGCTGATATGGGTTAAAGCAGATATAGGACTTAAACATAATGAATATGTAGATAATCTAGCTAAAGATGCAGTAGAAAATGGTAACACATCCATTTAACCGCTAACTGTCTCAGACGCTTTTGCTAATTCCAGGCTAAAACAAATTGGTCTTTGGAAAAAATATTGGATCGATTATTGTAAAATATCTAATACGCAATATTCCCTAATTCAACAAGAAATTCCGCATAGATGTTGGTTCAACTTATATACCTGCCCACGTAAATACATCACAACTATTATTAGACTTCGTTTTGGACATGCCTGTTATCCGGCGCATTTGTATAAAATAAAAATTTTAGACATAGACCTTTGTCAACATTGTCATATTAAAAGTGATTTAAATCATATTTTCTTCAACTGTATTTACTTGCTAGAATCACAAAACCTTATTAAAGATCTTATAAATAGTGGTTATTTCCCACCTTTCAATATCTGTCATCTTTTATCCTTAAATAAAATGGAAGTCTATGATTGTCTGATGAAATTTATACATAAATCAAAGGTACGTTTGTGAATGTGTGAACCAGACTTGTTACCTCTGTTTAACCCATATGTTATTATTCCTATCTTTCCGTGGCCTTATTTTTGTTTGTGACATATTAAAAAGTCTTGAAGGGCCCCTAGACAAGAAGCGTGTGACCCTGTTATATCCCTGTTGTATCATTAGGTATTTACGACTTTTATTTTTTCTAGTATGTAGGCATGAGTGAGATTCATTTTTATTTTTTTAATTTTGTTTATATAAAAAATATAAGCTGAAATAAATAATTCGATTCGCAAATTCAGCACGAACGACGTTGTAGGTCACAGAGAGCTCGGCAGTGTGACGTAACGAGATAACATACTGGTTCGTTCATATACTGTGGTATTCCTGAGAAGTACTTGAAGTATTCTTTAGAGGTATCCTCAAGGCACAGGAGCAATCAAAAAAGTCTGTCTAGCCTTAGGGACTGTTGGTAGAGAAAAAGAGCTTTGCTCGTGACGGTCAGAGGAAGTTCAGACAGATGACAATTGTCTCTTATGGTCAGGGTTGGGAAGTAGGATGTGGCCAATGAGACGTTAAGGGAATTTAAGGATTTGCGATTTAAATTTAAATCGGAAAACATATTTTTCCTTTAATTATAAGATTTACTTCTTCAAATAATTTTTTGTAAAGAGTGTGTTTAGGATTACCTTTATGTAATTGGTATAAATTGCTTTTTTACAGTGCTAGGCTACCCGTAAAATTTTGAATTAACATCATAGTAGCTACAAAAAACTATATATAACCGTCATTCAGTTGTGCATATATTGAATTGATTGGAACTAAACGTAAAATAATGACCAGTCAATATTTCGTATAATATCGTGATGTATTCGTTACATAAATCTGTATAAAATCCAGACTAATATTCGGCAGTGCCTCTAAAAAAAACATGGGATTTATCGGGATGAGAGGAGAAAGATAAAAATTCGGTAGAAGAGGATTAAACAGCCTGTTGTAAACACGTGTTGTGATTCATTGACATAGAGCCGGCTGAATAAATGGCACACACAAAGTATTTATAGCCTTAATTAATGGATGCGCTGTTTTATTGTGTCTGTGGTTCTTTTTGGATGAACAAACGCCGAACAAAATGCAATCAAAGCTCATTAATGGTTATTTGTTTAAAGACTTCTCGGCGTTTTGCCTTTACGGCATTTTTTCTTATTATAATTTTAGTTCTTATTTTTAGTGAGCGGCGTACTTTATAGTATTGGATTTATTCACAGGTTAATTTTTATTAATTGCGACTACTAATTCTCAAAAACATACATGATTAAGTGCTTTTCTTCAAGACATAGGAAGTTAAAAATAGAAAAAGAATTATACACAGAATTAGTCAAATAAAACTATTGGTTGGTTTGATAATAAATATAATAAGATAATAATATTTTCAATTTTTTTCATTTGAACACATCTATAAGTACATCAACGCAGAATCTGTAATTGCACAAGAATCCAAATTCCTAGAAAAAATAATCCGCTTCGCCAGGCTTGACATTTGAAACATGAGCTATAATAGCTCACAAAGGAATAAAATACTGGGATGATTTCTTCTTCTTCTTGTCTAGGGATATTTCAAGACACACATAAGATTGGACCACGAAAAGTTGATAATATTGTAGCATGTCGATCTCGTTTTTCAAATTTACACAGTAATCCCTTTTAATTCCGGCTCGTCGTCTCATTAGCCACTTCCAATCCCCAACCCTGACCGTTAAGGCATTTGACATCTGTCAACGGCCGCTTTCATTTGGAGAACGGCAGCCTCGCCCTTTTCGCTTTCCACCGTTTTGGAAGCAAGGTGAAGCTTCTCCGTATCGCGAATTTTTTTAGTTTTTTCTTTAAACTGCTGTGGTAAGCACAGTAACTTTCAATTAAATTCTATAAGGTGTTTCTACCTTACCTTATCTTACCTTTTTTCGGCCTCTCTCACTTGATAAATCAATTGAGATGATCGCTACATAACACGAGCCCTGTGTTGCAGATCGACATGAAAAAACAAAAAAACTATCGTAGAAAAGGTAAACGTGATATCTGGTATATTTTGTGACTACTGCACCGTGCTTCTACCTCCCTCTCCTCAGTTTCTTTCCTTATCCAGATTAATTGCAACTCATTTTCTTTTGTCGACGTATAAAAGGTAGTGGCGCCCTAAGTTCTTATAGTATGTCAACCTTATGTTGTACAAGTGTCGAAGCACTCTTGAGCGTACTCCCTTACCGGGATCTGGCTCAAGTTGAGCAATTAGGCTAAAAATATCTATTACTTCATCTAATGTTGATTATTTTGTACCAGTTTCACCTTTTGATTCTTGTCCTATTTCATCATCTATCACTTTGTGCTGTTTTGTTTGTGTTTGTTCGTTTATTACTTCCTCATCTTTATAGACTTCGCCTACTAGTAATTCTTAAAAATATTCTTTCCACCTTCCCATTATTTGGGTATCTTCCGTTATTATTTCTCCATTTCTGATTTTTATCCTTGCTACTACCTCTGTTTTCCCTTTCCTCAATGTTTTAACGTTTTGTAAAAAAAATTTTGGTTAGCTTTACTATTTGTCTCCATTTTTTCGCCAAATTCAATCCATTTGCTCCTCTTTGCAATCGATATTATTTCTCTCACCCGTCTTCTCTCTGTTTTATATCGCTCATTTTCTGTTGTTCTATTATTTAAGTATAGTTTCCACTTTTGTTTCTTGATTTCCATTCGATTCTCTATTTCTTCTGACCACCAGGCCGTCTGTTTTTTGTTATTATTTTTCCTACTACTTCTTTAGCTGTCTTCAGAAGCATAGTCTTAAAATTATCCCACATAGTGTCCACTATTTTCGAGTTTTCCTGAGATATTTTCAAATAACTTATCCAGTACTAGTAAGTATTTTTCTGCAGTTTCTGTGTCCCTAAGTTTGTACGTTTTAATTGATTCATATTCTACTTTTTTGGTTGGTTTTAAACTGCTTCCAGTTTTTTTTGTTTTCATCTTTTTTTATTTTTGAGACAACTAAGTAATGGTCACAACCAATGTCTAGTCCTTTCCTCACTTTTGTATCAATTACACTTCTCCTGTTTTCTCGTTCTATTAACACATAATTAATTATGGATTTCTCATTTCGACTTTTAACTTCTCTTGTAAATTTATTGATGTCTTTGTGTTCAAAAAATGTATTCGTCACAATCAATTGATGCATATCACAGAAATCTAACAATCTCACTCCATTACTGTTTCAACAGCTTTCTCCATGTGATCCAATTACTGTCGCGAAATCTTCATCTTCACTTCCCACCCTGCAGTTAAAATCTTCTAATATTATTCTTCCTTGCGCTTCTCCTGTTATCAATGTTAATTGTTCCCAAAAATTCTCTTTATTTTGTACTGTGACGTTTACGTTTGGTCCATACACTATTATAAAGACTTTTCTGTTTTTATTCTCATCCTTAAGTTCAATTGATAGTATTCTTTCAGACCATCCTAACTATTTGTTGTTCTAATTTCTTATTTATAATTCATCCAATTCCTCTCGCTGCTCTAGCCGTTTCTGGCACTCCAGTATATATAAGTATGTTTTCATTGTCCATTTTCATCATACCTCACCCTTTTTTTGTTTCTGTAATTTTTAGTAAAGTAAGTCTAATTTTTCTTCTTCCAACTCGTTTCCTTTACCTTATATGCTTCTTGTGCTCTAAGTACCAATCTTGATTACTTTATTGATTTTTCTCAAATCTTTTCCGTATTTTTCGCTTATTTCGTTATTGTCATCTCTTATCTTGTTATCATTCATGTGTTTACTTTAACTGTTATTCATCAACTTTTCCTCTTCATCTGGTCTTATCATATTCCATGTTCCTCTTCTTCTTATATCTGTATTCGCTTTTTTTCTCCTTCTTTCTTCTTTTCTTTGTTTTTCCTTTTAATATATCTTGTTAGTTGTTTTTCCATTCTCATATCCATTTTCATTGCCGGGTCTCTTGATGTCTCTGTAAGTTCTATTTCCTCTACTAGTTTTTTTGCTTCGGGACGATGGTTCAATGTTTGCTTGTTGTAATCCCATTTCAATTTTCTGCCATCTATTATAAATTTGTTGTAGCCAATTCAAACAGTTTTTCCTTTCTCTCTTTCCTTTTTGGCCATCTCCTTAATTTTATATCCCTTTTCGCGCTGTGCTTTTGTTAAATCCTCATTTATGTATATTTTCTCTATACTGAAGATTAATTTATTTTATTTATAAATATATGGTCAATAAAACTACTGTTTTCAATCAAATGAATACAGACCATTCTTTGCATATTATTTTTGTATACAGTGTGTAAAAGCCAAATGGAATAAATTCATTATTTCGGTTACTGTACATATTTATAAAAAATCCCGAAACACGTCAAATTTAAATTATAACTTGACATTCTTTAACGTGAAAATGCAACCCCTACCTTCAACCCACTTAGAATGACAGGTACAACCCCCAATTTTTTAAATGGGAAGTATAGGCTTGTGATATATCATTTGAAAGGTCTCTTCATTCTCTATTCAAAAATGTTATTGTTTTTAAATTTAATGCAAAAATTAACATAAAAAAAATTAATATCATGTTGTTACCGAAATTCGCTAAAATATACTCGGAACTTATTACAATATTACTTAAAACTTATTTCCCGTTTAGGTCTTGATAATGAGAAAGTGAACAAAAACCGTAGCAATGTGGTTTTTAGATGGTAACCATTAAAAAACTTTAAAGAATTTCCGTGGCAACGCTATTTTAACAAGCAGTAGTAAATTGTTTTATTTAAGTTGTCATTGTTGTAATTTAAGTATAAAGTTTGTTCAATTCAATTCTGAAAAATGGTTAGATTAACAGAAATGCATAAAATAACAGTTTTACAAATGATTGGTTACGGAGATAACATCCGAAAACAACAGGAAGTAACTCGCCTATTTCATGAGAAATTTCCTAATTTACCGCCTATATCCCAAGGAACAATAAGTAAAATAGAAAAGCAGTTTCGCGAGTTTGGTCATGTAAGGCAGATAAAAAAAGCAGCTGCTAATGCACTGAGTGATGAACTCAAATTAGATGTGTTGCTTGAGTTTCAGGAAAACCCACATACATCGAGTAGACAGGCATCCACTACATTCAATGCTAGCCATACATCGATAGCAAACATATTAAAAGAAAATAAATTGCATCCGTATAAGATGATACCTACTCAGGAGCTCATGGAAGACGATTTTGATAGGAGAACTTTTTTTTGTGAGCAAATGATGGACATGTTGGATAACAATATTATCCAATTAGAAGACGTTATGTTTTCTGATGAGTGTACTTTTTTACTTAACGGTCATGCTAATCGGCAAAATTGCCGCTACTGGTCCACGGAAAATCCTCACTGGATGAGACAAGAACACACTCAATACCCTCAAAAGGTTAATGTTTGGGCAGGGATTGTAGGGAACAATATAATTGGTCCCTTTTTTATTGAGGGCAACTTGAATGGCAACAATTATTTGGCACTACTTCAAAATGATGTCATTCCAACGTTGGCAAATTTATATCCTGATCCAGGTAATCCTCAAGTTCCAGCTAATACGATATGGTTTCAGCAGGATGCAGCACCACCACATTACCAACTTAATGTCCGGCAGTACCTCGATACAA
>CAJUYH010009320.1:0-13958 GCA_910591685.1 Galerucella tenella
TTGGGAAATATTGTATCGAGGTACTGCCGGACATTAAGTTGGTAATGTGGTGGTGCTCCATCCTGCTGAAACCATATCGTATTCGCTGGAACTTGAGGATTACCTGGATCAGGATATAAATTTGCCAACGTTGGAATGACATCATTTTGAAGTAGTGCCAAATAATTGTTGCCATTCAAGTTGCCCTCAATAAAAAAGGGACCAATTATATTGCTCCCTACAATCCCTGCCCAAACATTAACCTTTTGAGGGTATTGAGTGTGTTCTTGTCTCATCCAGTGAGGATTTTCCGTGGACCAGTAGCGGCAATTTTGCCGATTAGCATGACCGTTAAGTAAAAAAGTACACTCATCAGAAAACATAACGTCTTCTAATTGGATAATATTGTTATCCAACATGTCCATCATTTGCTCACAAAAAAAAGTTCTCCTATCAAAATCGTCTTCCATGAGCTCCTGAGTAGGTATCATCTTATACGGATGCAATTTATTTTCTTTTAATATGTTTGCTATCGATGTATGGCTAGCATTGAATGTAGTGGATGCCTGTCTACTCGATGTATGTGGGTTTTCCTGAAACTCAAGCAACACATCTAATTTGAGTTCATCACTCAGTGCATTAGCAGCTGCTTTTTTTATCTGCCTTACATGACCAAACTCGCGAAACTGCTTTTCTATTTTACTTATTGTTCCTTGGGATATAGGCGGTAAATTAGGAAATTTCTCATGAAATAGGCGAGTTACTTCCTGTTGTGTTCGGATGTTATCTCCGTAACCAATCATTTGTAAAACTGTTATTTTATGCATTTCCGTTAATCTAACCATTTTTCAGAATTGAATTGAACAAACTTTATACTTAAATTACAACAATGACAACTTAAATAAAACAATTTACTACTGCTTGTTAAAATAGCGTTGCCACGGAAATTCTTTAAAGTTTTTTAATGGTTACCATCTAAAAACCACATTGCTACGGTTTTTGTTCACTTTCTCATTATCAAGACCTAAACGGGAAATAAGTTTTAAGTAATATTGTAATAAGTTCCGAGTATATTTTAGCGAATTTCGGTAACAACATGATATTAATTTTTTTTATGTTAATTTTTGCATTAAATTTAAAAACAATAACATTTTTGAATAGAGAATGAAGAGACCTTTCAAATGATATATCACAAGCCTATACTTCCCATTTAAAAAATTGGGGGTTGTACCTGTCATTCTAAGGGGGTTGAAGGTAGGGGTTGCATTTTCACGTTAAAGAATGTCAAGTTATAATTCAAATTTGACGTGTTTCGGGATTTTTTATAAATATGTACAGTAACCGAAATAATGAATTTATTCCATTTGGCTTTTACACACTGTATAAATAAAACATAGTCTAAATCGTACCTACGATAATGCTTAACTCCTCTTATTTCCTCTGCATTAAAGCAGCTGTTTGACTTCATAAATTCAAGCAGCATAAATGAGTCTACTTTGGGCAAGTTATCAGTTTGTGCTTTCACAAAACCTTCGCTAGCCATATCTTCACTCACAAAATATGAAAGAATCATCACTGAACGTTTAACTAGTAAATAAAATATATTCATCCAAAAGTTTTAAGATATCCTCGGAAATATTGAATATTTATGTCCACTTCCACATAAACATATAAATAGACCCACCTCAATGTTCCCAATGTAATGAAAATATGTCCATTAAACATATTATCCTAGAATGTCCCCAGTTTGCAATCCAACGAAGACAGCATAAGATCCCCAACTCCTTACAGTTAGCTCTCGGAGACCAAATTAACGGTTCCTTGAAATTCTTCAAAGCCATCAACATGTACAATTTCTAATCATAATGTAACTGATATATATAACTGTAAATGTAACTAGTATATGTACTGAACTGCCAATAACCCTAGTGGTTGACGCAGTATGTTAAATAAAAAAAAAAAAAAAAAAAAAAAAAAAAAAAAACATATAAATGATATTTTTACGTCGTACGTCGATGATGAAGCAATTAATAGTTGATTAAAATACAATATAAACACACAACTACACATAACCTAATGCAATACCGGCCATATTGACATAAGTAAACACAAGAGATATGACATCATACGTATCATCGGTAGCGTTCGGAAATCCTCGGGTTGTGGTCGGAGAGTGCATTGAAATTTGAATTTTATTTTAAAATTTGAGAGTAACTTCCAATGGAAACTGGTTTATTTCCTATTATTAGTAATTTTTTATATCATATTTACTATTATAAATTAATATCCAAGCAAAATATGAAATATGAGTGTACTCTATTTCTAAAATGCTAGTGTCATATAAAGATCAATTTCGGTTAACTCAAAACTCGCATGGATACTTTCCAAGACTAACTATAATTAATAACCTTAAAATAGACAAAAAACAAACTGTACTTTAATTTTAATCAACACAGAATTAACTTGGAAACGCGACCAGGATTCATATATTTCGTCTTATACAACTCGTGCAGTGTGAACAGTTTCGCTGAAAATATACCGACAAGTGGCTAAATGGCTCAACATCAGGTCCAAAGTAAACCGACACGGCGGCTACAAAACTTGCGAAACTTCCGACTTGTTATTTCGGTCAGTTAATTTTCAGATTCCCGCTAATCCTGTTCTGTGTTGTAATGGGATTTATACCGTGAAAACTGCGATCGCATGTAATTTTATTGCTGGTGTAAATAATTTTTGTTTTCGTGTTTACTTTTTTCCGTTGAGGACCACGGTTGAAGTGTCATGGGTTGTAGCTAAATGTAAGTGTATTTGGACTTTTTTTTAATTTCTTATAAATGTAACAGACATGTGCTTTAAGTCAGTTGGTTGTCATACAGATCCTCTAAGAATAGTATAAGTGTAATATTCTATTCAAATAATAAAAGCTTGGTGCCGTCAGTAAACTATTTCCGAATTGAATTAAACAATAATGAGAATGTCAGTCGTTGAAAAAAACAATCAACAAAGAGCGGCGAGTATATTGATGAATTTATTGTATCAAACATACCAAAGAGTCCAGTTCACAGAAAAAGTTTGTATGGAAAGCATTAATGTTCTTCTGAAATGTTAAAAAGTATCAGTTACATGAAAAACATACATTGGAAGAGTTGGCGTCGAATTTGGAAGATTTGGATGTAAACTTGAGAAGAAAGGATGCTACAGTGCTTACAGAAACTATGGTCATAACCACAAGTAAGCTTTCACCAAAAAAATATTCGAAAGTAATGATAATTAGTAGTAGTAGTAGTAGTAGTAGTTATTAATAGTAAGAACAAAATTTTGCGTTGTCAAATTGTAGTTTTTTTCTTCAATTCAATACATTATGAGTCTTTCCTTTTCATTGCTCTGTATCCCCTAAAGATGGAAATACATTTCAAAGTCATCCACTACCCAACTACCAAAATGGAATTCTAAGAGGACTGAATTGTTTTATAACAGTCGAATAGCGTTGCTTTGAGGACTGTTTGCTTTTATTAGGCCTTTGGTTGCGATAATTTTGTTTTTTAAAGAAAGTTGTATTAAATGATTCTATAGTGACTTTTACAATATATGCTATAACGCATTATACGATCATTACTTTTAAAATGATATAATACCTCATAAGCGAGTTTATACAATATCAAAATATCACTTTAATAAGACTTTTATACCTATTGTATAAGAGTTCTATAATATACTATATCATTAACAGCTACAACATTATAAAATAGTTACTTAAGCTTGTCTTATTGAAGCTGTAAAATGTTGTATAATGAATATTTTATAGCATTCAATTGCGTTGCATTATAAAACACTTTTATACGTGAATTTTGAATACTATAATAAGCCTATCTCCTTTATAAATGTTTTATAGGATAAAACTGTGTATGACAGAATACATTTGTTCCAAAATCTGCGTTTTACAACTGAAGTGACTTTTGCATTGAAATATCTTGTGTGATACATACAGTTAAAGTAAGTATATGAATTGAGTGAGAGAGAGTTCTTTGTTACCTTCCTCAATAGTCCCGACTATTTTAAACATTATTTACACCAATTGATATGACCGACAAGACAATAACAATATCAAAATACACCACTTTGAGGTTAGGAAGCAAATGATTCTATAAAGGTTGTATAGTGCCGCTAGTCGCACACAACCACGTTGAACAACCGAATGTTACCATGATGCAGATATCTGTTAAGCCTTCTTAAACGCTCTGAAGCATGGTTGTCACGTTGACCTGAAAGTTTTATGGGTAAAAGAGAATTTTAAGCTATTTATTTTATGTGACACGCCATTCTAGCCACAGCTATAATAGTCAGTTTCACTCTAATAAAAAAGAGATTTGACATTTCTCACATGGCTAATTTGCATTCGAAATGCAAATGTGAACTTTTTTCACTTATAGCGATAGCTTTTTTTTGTCGAAGTAAACTTGACATCAATGAAAATTTTGTTGCCTGGCAATTTAACGAAAAAACTGCCTCGGACTGCTACGCAGTCTACGGCCATTCCTGAGTTGAGTTGCCTATATAATGGCAGCAAAATTCGGATTATAAATGTCAAGTTTACTTCAACTGAAAAAAAAAGTGTAGTTTTGGTCGGACAATATACGACCGTATTTACCGCATACTTTTGAGCTGAGTACAAGTTAACCTCGCTTTAAAAGCAAACAATTTCGTATTGTTAAGCGAGTTTAAGTTTCAAGCTCAGCTTAAAAGTATATCTACGGCGAATACGGCCGTAAATGAATCGCGACATTTCCACAATTATTAAGATCCTTTTTTGACAACGCAAGTTTGTGAAAAATTGAAATACTATCATCAAAAATTTGTTTACAATGCTGGTTGTAATGCTTTCAAAAGTAAGGTTCCGTTTTGTCTCTAGAAAAGTTAGGGCAAACTATTTTTGCTGTCATAATGACAAAACACTGCGACATATGGCATTTTTAGTGCATGAATTAAATCTTCCTCCAAATAACAATGCCATGGTGATAAAAGCTACTTTCCAAATTAAAAAACGTGCTTTATAACGTCTCCATAGGTGGTCGTAGGAAAAATTCCTATTACCATATTATGAGATTTGGCAACCTCAACTTCTCGCGAATCTTAATATGATTATTACTTGTCAGGTTAGTTGTATAGTGCCTAAATAATCGTCGTCTTGATACAGTTATCGTATACCGTTCCATTTTACAATAAAATATTGTTTAAGGCATTTCTTTGGGATAAAATTGTTGTATTATAAATCGCCATGTTTAAATAAGCAATTCTTGTACCGCTATCGCCGCCATTATGATCAATTGAGTTGGAAACATGAAACTATGTTGAAAAATGTGAAAGAATATGATCCATATGGAGTGATATACTATTGAAATCATAAAATAAAAAGAATTTCAGGATTTTCTATTAGGATTATTATCTTATTATCGATGTCCGCCCAAGCGGGCCAAGTCGTTTTGATAAGTCTCCATTTCTACGAAAGAAATGTAGGATGCACGTTCAAATTGAAATATAATTTGGTTCTGATATTCTTCACTAAAAAATGAAATGCTCTTGTTAACTGCTAGATGACAAAATGTTTCCATTGTGCTCGAAATAACAGCAATTTGAAATAATATATTGCATTATACAACCATTTTGTAAGACCTTCATAGTGCCGCTTCAATCTTATTTTATAGATGTGACTACATTGCACACTATTTAATCATTTTATAGTAGCTGTATAAATGATTATAAAACAGTCGATTAAGAGTTGTATGAATGTGTATTAAACAGTCATATAAGAGTTGTATAAACTTTTAATAGAACTGTTATACAACCAAACAGTTGTATAAAAATGGGCCATTTTTAGTTCTATAAGGATCATTCATTGGTTTTGTAGACCGTTATAAGAATTTCAGTATCCTATAAGATATATCTTGTAGCTGTTTATACAACCCTCATAGAATTTAAATTGCTACTTGGGTACTTCACTAAAAAATCCTCAGTATCTCCATCGTTCCTATCAAAATTATTGTGGTTGATCCGTTCTGTATAATGTCTTATTCAAAACATGTATTCAAACTTTTCGCTAGATGTAATATTTGTACTTAAATGAATAAGTGAATAGTACCGCGCAGTTATAATGAAATGCTTTTGGGGATGTGAATATTTTATAAATAGTTGGTATTATTTTGTTTCTCGTCCTGCTAGCGAAGAGAGCCAGCGGTTATTCATTTTGGACTCATGCATTTGCTTTGTAATTTACCCGGTTTTATGACGGACTCGTCGAAAAGTGGGAAACGTGAATGAAATTCAATTAAATTCATAATTATCATCGCTACTATACATTCTCATCAGTTCCTCTCCATTTGGAAGTTAATACTGACATTTAGTATCAGTGAGATCATTTATTTGCTAGCTACTTCTCAGTTTTTCACTCAATAGTTTGATAACGTCGATTAATTGTAATTTTAAATGGAAAATTTTCAGTGGCGGATGTACATATTTGCTTCCAGTAGGCTATTCAAATTTTGCCGCACCTACCGATCTCTACAACTGTATACTCTACTTGACAATCATATTAATAACATAATAGTTATTCATCGCGTTTGAGTTCATTTAATTTTTATTTGGTGCTTTTTTCAACGTTGTAAATCAACACAAAACAACCGAAGCACATATCTTCAGATCCATCCAAATTAATGTTTATCCTTAGGGCATCTGCCATAAGTGACAATTTGTCAGTTGGTGGACCTGCCCTATACTTACCAAAAATTATGTTTATCCCCAAGCGTCTGCAAAGCCGTCAATTATTATCAGTTTTATTTCCGGAAGTAAACAAACAGTTTACCTTATCGTACAATAAAGTATCTTTTCCTACGATCACATAGGAAAGTGACATAATATCGCACTGTCTAGTTCTATGGAAAGTGGCCTTTATTTATATGCGTACGAAAAAAAAAAAACGTATCCGTACGTGTACGGATGAAAAAGCTGTCAAATTAATTTTTATTAAGATTGACCACTGGCAAGCTGTCAACTATATAATTTTTAATTAGATTTACCTATGTAATATCTAAATTTGAAGCCATCTATTCAAAAAGTGAAATTTTGGTCATTTTCTTGATGAAAAAAATTTAGGGCGCGGTCGAGGATCGAACCCGCGTACTCTTGGTCAGAATTCCGATGTTGTACCAACTAATCCAAATCACCTGTTATAAAAGTGGGAAAATGTAATCATCTTGCAAGGCATTCATGATAAGTATGTATAAAGTATGATCAACAGTTAACTCAATAATAATTCCACTTCCAATTTCTATAGTTATCCAACCAATTAATAATTGTAATAACCTACCCATATTATATAGTTAAACTACTTGAATTTTTGTCACTATTGATAGTTATTGTTAATTTTGAAATCAATAATGTTGACTTTAATTGTAACATTTTGTGTATTGATACGTCAGATGTTGATTACACATTATCTGGTGAAATTATCACGTGATCGTAGGAAAAATACTGTACATGACTCGTGCGAAAGTAATTTTTCACACTCGTGTGTTTGTCGCACTCGGCTCATGCCTTGTGCCACAATATTTCCCACTCGTGTGAAAAATGTCACTTTCCGCACACGTTATGTAATATACTATATCTGCGACCACCTTTTAAATTAGTCATTCACGAACCAAAAAAGTATGTAAAATCATACATTATACATACGGTAAAAAGCTTGCGTAAATGAATAAAGCGGCTATTACACTATGCCTTTTTCGTGCCTATTTTTGTGCCTATTTTCATGCCTTTTTGTTGGCTAAATTTCCCCAAATGACTGGCACTATTACACTATGCCTTTTTAAATTATTGTTTAAGCAGCAATTTCAGGGCTGCAAACATGAGAAAAATTGACATTGATCCTTGAGGTTAGATTCATTGTTTTTTTAAATTTTTCAAAGATTAAAACGATGCCACGAACAACAAAGGATAAAATGAAGTTACAGAAAACATTACTAATTACTGTTATGACCACTGTAACACTTATTTTAAAAAGAAGAGACCAAAAAAAGAGAGCTCTTAGGAGATGGTGGATGAAGCCTTGGATGAATCAAGAATTAGGCAATCTAAACCTTACCAATGAATTTATCGCTGTCAATGATTTAAAATCATTTACAAATTTTGTAAGAATGACTGAGGGAACATTCAATAAGCTATTGCAGAAAGTACAAATTCGAATACAGAAAAAGAACACTGTACTTCGAGAAAGCATTTCACCAAAAACAAAACTAATTATTACTCTGCGATACTTGGCTACTGGCGAAAGCTTCATCTCACTGCAGTATAATTTTAGAGTATCACAAGCTGCGATATCGGGTTTTATCCCTTTGGTGTGTCAAGCTATTTATGATGAACTGAAAGGAGAATATTTACATGTAAGTATGTAGGTTAATATACCAATATGTAATCAATGTTGTTGGTTCCATAATTTCTGGGAACATCACTATAATAATGTTATTTGTTGATAAATGTTTTTTACACCTTTTAGGTACCGAATACAACTGCAGAATGGTTAGAAGTAGCAAGAAATTTTGAAGAAACCTGGAATATGCCGAACTGTCTTGGGGCATTAGATGGAAAGCATATTCTTATTAAGGCACAGCGTGAAGAAGGTTGTGAGCTCATAAAGCCATCGATAAAAATTCTCTTAAATTTCCTGAAGCCAGAAGTCTTCCAATGAGAACCAAAAAGGTGCCATTTGTTATTGCAGCTGATGCAGCTTTTCCATTGACAAACCATATTATGAAACCATATCCCTTCAGGAAAATGACCAATGAACAGAGAATTTTCAATTACAGATTAAGTAGAGCAAGACGAGTAGTGGAAAACGCCTTTGGCATCCAAGCCAACCGTTTTAGATGTTTATTAAATGTAAGTGCTCTGCGTCCTGAAAAGGTGAAAATCATAACAAAGGCATGTTGTGCTCTGCATAATTTTCTTTCTCATGAAATGAAAACTCAGTATACTGGAACAGACCCTGCAGAAGGAATAGATAATCGACACACATTTGTATATGGTTTGAGTGTCCAGGCAGGTAACAGACCAAAGACAGAAGCAATACAAACCAGCGAAGAATTTAAAAATTTTTTTTATGGAGTAGGTAGTGTGCCATGGCAGGAAGATATGTTGTATAGATTATAAAGTGTGAATAGACCCTCTAATTGGTTTTGATACTATTATTAATATTAAGAATGTTCCGTTTTCCTGTTAAATGTTTTTTTGAGAAAAAACTACAGGTTTCTATAAATGTTAAAATGAAAATCGATTACTTTTTCTACAAAAATTTATTTATATAACCTGCAATCATTCATACCAAAACCTTATTTCAACTGTTCTCTGTAGACCCTTTTTAATTACTGCATACAATTCCTTTAATATATTTTCCCTCAACTCATCCAAAATATGATCATCTTTGATTTTATCCATTTCTGATACTAAATATTTTCCAAAAAGACTGTTATCATTTTCCTTTGGTACTACTATGGGCGGTGAGGCAGGCCTACTTAGAATATTTATAGCAGTACTGAACTCCTTCAGTATCCCTGCATAATCTTCCTCCTCCAGCTTCCTCTTTTTTTTCTCTGATTTTTTACCTGGAGTTTGCAGTTTGTTGATTTGCTGCTGTTCCTTTTTTTTGGGAACTTCTCTATTTGTACTAGCAGCTGAAGCTGATCTGCTTGTTGATGTTGAAGAGTAATCATCTAGGGAGAATGGGACAGATAGTTCATCTACTGTGGCATCCACGATAACAGTACCTTCTGTACCTGAATACTGTGTGTGATCTTGCTCTAGGTTGGAGTCACCTTCAGTTACTACTTCACATGTATCCTCCAAAAACTGGAGGCTTTGGTAACACCAAAGTGTGGGCTGGTATACATCATCAGGCGAAGCTCCCGAGGCTTCCGTTTTTTTAATTTTATTCAGTTCTGACATAAATTGGCTTCTTAATGTATGAATTTTAGCTTTTATAAGTGCTTCTGTGAATGGTTTATCAGGAAACAGTTCCTTTAAATTGTCACATATTTCTGTCAAAGCTTTGGCTTTTAAATTTCTATTATGATAGCTTTTTGATTTGGCATCATACAGGCAAGGATGGTTTTCATACAGTTCAATCAAACGTGTAGCGTTTTCTGTTGTCCAGAAGTGGTGTTTACTGCAATAATACAATAGAAAATTAGTTGTAACCTAACTTTTATAATAAGAAGTAATTGGATTATTCATTTAAACTTTCTCCTTACCTAGTACTGGATTTTGATTTGTTCATCTTTTCTGCCATACTGTACTAAACTAAACGAAAACGGATTTATTTGTTGGTTATGTTGTCAAACATCAAGCCAAACAAATAATAACTGGTGTTGGCGAACCTGAGATTTCTACAAACGTCCTTGAAATCGCTTCGATTCAGGGGGAAAAATAGAACCAGTCCTATTTATTTTCACGCTTGAAACAGTCGACAAATTAGTCTCGCACGCATGCGTATTTGTTTAAAATTTCAACCACCAGCGGTCAGGCAGACAAATAGGCACGAAAAAGGCATAGTGTAATAAGTGCTTAACGATTTTTATATGGGACTCTCATTATAATGGGTACCTAAGTAATTGGGCATATTTTATGGAAAACTGGTTTTTAATTTTTTATCAAGAGAATACGCCCTCTAGCGGTCAATATGGAAACTGAAAGTAATTCCCAAAGATTTCTCCTTGCCTCTTTTACTAAGAAAAATTGACTTGTTGGTTCATCCTGCACTTGTTGAAGTCCTATTTTGGGGTATTTTAGTAATTTTTTCAAATAATTTTGGTATTTAGCCTTCTAGGATATTGAAAGTTTGTTTTAATAAAATATATTGATTACAAAAAAGGTGAATAGCGGCAAATTTAAAATGTGAATTTTTGGTAATAAATTGAAATATTTTGGGTATACAAACCGGAAACTTTGATATCTGTTTTGACGTATTTCCTAGATGGTGTCATATTTGTACGCCAAACTTTTTTTGCTGTTCAAGCTGTTGAAACATATCGAAGCTACGCCATTTTAACATAAAGTTATACTTAGTTAAGTCTTCTAAATTACTTTAGAAATACATATATATCTTTTATCCACGACCACCTTAAAAATTAAGTCATTTACGAACCAAAATAAATGTGTGAAATCATACATTATACATACGTTGCAAAGCGTGCGTAAATGACCAATGCTTTATAAATTTTTCATTTTAACACTCTTTTTTAGCTACGTAATGATCGAGTTGCCTTGGATTTAGTCGTTTGTTGTATAAACTTTTGTGCTGTCAGTAAATTTGACAGAAATGTCAGACATAGTGAAAAATATTTTCTGTTATATTTAAAATTTTAATTACACTTATTTTAAATAGAAGAACCTCGAGAAGAATGCATTTCTCCGGATTGCACACCACCTGAAATTAGAATTCGTTGTCTATATATTTTTTTTTCTACTCCTATACTTTAAGTTATTAATTAGATGCCAATTTTCAGTTTCATAATGAAACTCATCATAACACTGGTTTTCATTATATAAGTGACAAATTGACCAATAGAAATCTAGATTTTCAAATACCCAAGTGGACAGACCCAATATTTTCTGCAGAATGTTTGACAGCTTCACAGTGTTTTATGACAGTTTAAATCTTTTGCGTTAGTTTTTAAAAGAAATGTCGAGCACCAGACCGAAAATACTTAATGACCAAGGCAAATACATATTTGAACTTATTATTTTTTCTAATTTTGACATATAAAGTGACACTTTTTAAAACTGATTGACATTATGAAACGTCTTACTTTTTGTAACTAGTTGCATAAAGTAGAATTTTATGCAATTGGTGACGAATAATGTATTTCAAAATTAGTGACAAAAAGAATTATTCATTAAACTGTTATAATACAAGTTGAAAACATAAATTATAAACTAATTAATTATTATAAATATTGATAACACAATTATTGCAATTATTCAAATTAATTCCCGACGACATATTTTTTCATTGATCGAACTTGCTGTTATTTGGGAAGCGGCGCACATTGCATTAGATGTTTCACCAAATATTTCTTGCGCTATAAGTTTTTTATTATTCAGTGAATTTTTAACATATCCCTCCGCAACAGAGGTAGATTTCCAACCTCCATGCCTCTTTAATTTTAAAATATCAGCTCCACTGTCTGCTAGGAAAGTGGCATAGCTTCTTCTGAAGCAGTGGCCAGTATATAGAACAGGATTTGAAAAACCAAGAAATTGTGCAATAACTTTTGGCAGACTGCTAAATGTGTTAATTCCCACAGGATTTCTGGTACATTTTCCATTCGCATATTTTACAAAAAATCTGTTGTGTTTAAGAACCTGGGGACGCAACTTAATATATTTTCTTAATATTTCAACAAGATTCGTATTTTCAATGTTTCCAGTGGTAATTGCAAACTGCCGTATAACTTTTGTTTTTGAAGGTGGGATGAAAATGGCTTCCTTCGTCTATAACATTTTCAACTGGAAGAAATGTTAATTCTGCTTTTCTGCATGCTCCTGCCATTCCAATTATCATTGCAACCTTAGCCATTAAGTATTCTTTGTCATCAGCTTCCACTAAAAATTTGGCAAAATCTTCTTTAATAAGAACTTTTGACTTTTTGGCACTGTACCCGTCCGCTTGTCTTTTAATATATGCTACCAAATTTGTATATTTTTTAATATCAATATTTCTTTTCAGATTTAGTTCAGACCTTAACATTGAGTAAAGTGTCCATAATGTGGAAACTTTTAGATCTTTCTTACCCTCAAAATATGCAAGTAAAACTTTCTCATTAACATGTTTAATTTTCTTCTCATCACACCACGTAACAAATTTTTCGTATGCCAAATCATAAACTGCCTTTGACTTTTTGAGAATTACTGATAATAGAGCATTACCTGCTGCCTCTTCAATATCGCTTGGTAGCTCTCCAGAACTTGAATCACTCATTTTAAAAAAATAAAAGTATCTCGCTAAAAACCTTCCGTCTAGACTTTTTTACAAAATGTCAAACTGACAACTAACATGAGGTATCAGCAACAAACTAAATTTAAGTTTTCCAAATTTTCATCAATTATATTAAATTTGATTTTTTTATTACTTTCTTCAAATTAGAAAAAATCTTGTATGCAATACGTTACGAAATGAAATTTTGTGTAACGCGTGAGATTTTTGCGGAACGAACGGAGTGAGTTTCGCAAAATTAGGCATTTCGTAACTGATATGGCATAAATAGCTATTTGTTTACAATAATTTATTACCAATATTGTATAACAGTATGTATGTATGTGTGATTTTTGGGGTGACATTCACTGAGACCTAAAAGATCTATTGTGCTCCCTTACTTCTACTCAGTTTTTGAGGAGAGTCTCAGAAACTAGTAGTTCCTTTAGTCCTATTTCCCGGAGGAATTTTAGGATGTCTGCAGGCTTCAACTTAGGCAAATGTTCCTCTTCTATCCAGTAATCTCCCAGGTGCTGTGCTCTAGGATTCTGGAGTGCTGTGCAGTTGGAAAGTATGTGGATGGAGGTTTCTTCTTCCATTCCAAAAAATCTGCATTCTTCTTCCTCCACTATTTTGAGCTTTTTCAGGTGCCCAATCAGGCGACAATGTCCCGTTAGGATCCCTTTCAAAACTCTTAGCGCAGTTTTACTTTGACTTATGCATTCTTTTGATCTCAACAGGTTGTAGTCACCCAGAAGAGTCTTTGATTGTATAAGCCCTACTAGATCTTTCCAATGGTCAGATCTTCTCTTTTTCTCGGCTTTACTTATTTCTTCCAATATTACATTGGAGCTGATTCCGCAAAAGGGTTCGGGCCCCCAGAAAGGTATTTCAGTCCCTCTCTTTGCTAGTTTATCTGCTATTTCATTTCCTTCTATTCCAGTGTGTCCTGGAATCCATA
>CAJUYH010009321.1:0-13957 GCA_910591685.1 Galerucella tenella
AACACCCTGTATCTGTTGGTTCCGTTAAACGTGGGAATTTATCACCTTTCAGTTGGTATAATTTACGAAATTTTCTTCCAGTTAGCGTTAAGTTTTTTTACTAATCTTATTGCAAAGTTAATGATTGAGTACCCTTATTAAAATTCTGATTTGAGAGACCTTTAATTTGTCAATAATAAATCATACAACAAAGCACTTACTGTCAAAATAACAAATTTTGAATTTTTAAAAACTTTCCATCGGAGTATCATGTCATAGGTAACTAGATGTTCGGCAAATAATTGAATATTAAAAAACAAATTTAAAATTTCTCGAGAACTATCAGAGTTAGATATAGGCAACCCTAATACCAACTGAAAGATAAAAAATTTCCCCGTTAAACAGACCTAACAGATACAGGGTGTTCCATTTAAATTAAGCCAGAAATTTATGTATTAAATGGTTAGTGTTATACTGTCATATTAAAAACACCCTGTATATGATAGCATACCAGTAAATATTGGAAACAGAGTGTTAAAAGCTTCTAGTGAGATGGTGTAAAGCAAATGTGGTTATTCGTTTTTATTTTGAAGTTATTGTATTTTTTCGGAGGGTCTACAAATTATGTAAAATCGATTTATCCTGGAAACTTAACTAGATAGGTATAGGGAAATGTTAATGAACTTACATTATTTTCAATAGTACAATTCAAAAATGTGATGAAATACAGGGTGTTCCATTTAAAGGAACCTAACTTTGATACGGCACGCTTTTTTGGAGCACCATGTATATTCCAAAATATTTTTAAATCATAGTCCTAAGTAATCTACTTAGTTCTACGTCTTATTTTTTCTAATTATATTTGCCGTTAAGACGCCAGAGAATAGTTCGATCATAGTGCTCCACCCTGTATATTTAATAAAACATTTTTCTTTGGGTTAACTTTTGGGTTTTTTTCGCAAGCTAGTAGAAAAAATAGTGTACATAACACGTGCGTAAAGTTACTTTTCCACACTAGTTAGGTAATAGCTATTTGTGTATCAAGAGCAGAAAGCAGTACTTTGGCAGTCGACACTACCAAAGGACTTTCTGCTCGAAATACACAAGATTTTTTCTACAATCATAATAAAATGAAATTAATTGCCATTGTTTGTACTGTTCCTATGCACGTAGGCAACACTTATTACATTAATGTCAGATGTTTTTAGATTTCCCTATTTCTCATTAAATTATTACGGATAATACTGTTGGATGCTTTGACGTATTAGAAATCGACTAAAATATTTTATTCTACAGTTTACATTAAAATAACTACTAGCTCTATTTTATCGTGCGCCAAAGTTACTTTCTGCCTAATAGCGCCAATAATGTCAAAATTAAGATATAAGTAAATCTTATAGAAAGGAGTATAAAAATTGAAAAAAAGTGAATACAGTATGTCATTACTTCAAAATATACCATTTATTAAAAAATATAATAGTATATTGTACACCGAGGTGATGACTATTATTGACCGAGCACCAAAATTATTTCGCGAAAGTTTTGCACCGAGCGGAATAAGGCTCGAGGCTTATAAATGTTTTCACCACCGTGGTGTATAAGACAATTTTTCCACTACCAGCCAAATGTATGACAAAAGTAAAAAAATTCGACATTACATACTATTTCAATGCTGAAATATTAATTACCAAAGGATCTTTAATGGGAAAACTGTGCATAATATGAACTTCTTTATTGTTGCTATTACAATTTAAACACACAGCCATAAAATACCATTATTGATAGAGTTTATGATCACCAATATTAAGGCGTCTATTCTGTAATATTTCGTTTAGCAAAGGTTTCGTTTACAAACGATTGAGAGTGTGATCGAAAAATTTTGAAACGTTATTTTGTATCTCTTTCGTTGACCACTTTCAATGTTTAAGAAAGTTGGACGTTTTCAAATGGATAGTAGAGCAAAATATCACAGCGTTGTCAGATTTTTGAATTACATTATAATTAAGTGATGATCGTAGCTAATATCCATTCTATATAAATATATACATATCCTTTAATGTTTTCAAAATCTACACTACTATGTTATAATATACTGCACAAACCTAGAAATGTAAATAATAAAGGACTGTGATAGTTTTTTTACGTTTTCCATGTCAATATTTTTACCAACTTTGAAATAGTTTGCAATGTGACAACGTTGTTCAACTTTCAAGTGCAATCTGAGGTTATGGTTCGAAAAGGAATTGATGTTTATATTTCAATGAGCTGAGGTTACGAATTTCTTACTTGAAAATATTCCATCAATATGTGAGAAAAAATAAATATTTCTTTTTGAATATTAAATAACTATCTTCTGTATGTTCCTTGTGGTATATTATTCATTCTTTTTTTAATTTCCTCTTCAACAATTCCCATAATTTTCACCGAAATAATTAGTCTTATCACAAAAATAGACAAATTTTTATACCCAAAGTGACGTTTCTGGCTGTTGATTTCTAACGAGGAATTCGTTAGCATTTTGGATACAGAATAACATTTATCGTTCGTACACGATATTCGTTCATCGATGCCAAAAAGCCATAACCTCAAATTGCAGTTGAAAGTTGAACAACGTTGTCACATTGCAAACTATTTCAAAGTTGGTAAAAATATTGACATGAAAAACGTCAAAAAAACTATCACAGTCCTTTATTTTTACATTTATAGGTTTGTGCAGTATATTAAACAACATAGTAGTGTAGATTTTGAAAACATTAACGGATATGCATTTATATAGAATGGATATTAGCTACGATCTTCATCACTTAATTATAATGTAATACAAAAGTCTGACAACGCTGTGAAATTTTGTTTTACAACCGATTTGAAAATGTCCAGCTTTCGTTAACATCAGAAAGTGGTCAACGAAAGAGATACAGAATAACGTTTCAAAATTTTTCGTTCACACTTCCAATCGTTTGTAAACGAAACCTTTGCTGAACGAAATATTACAGAATAGACTCCTAAGTGCGACGAATTAACGAAACCAATTATACGACAACATCCAAAAATTTTAAAAAAAGAGGGTTATGTTTTACTTTGAACACCATGTGCAATTAAAGAAAAAACAAATCACAGCGGTATTGCGTTCACATTCAAATGACCCATTTTTTACACCTATCAAACATGGATCATGTAGGTACCATGCCCTTCTACAATATCTACAAATAAATGTGTTCATCTAGGTATATTGTCCAATAAACGCATGAGGATCATTTGTGGAAAATAATTTCGGTAGATATATAGGTATTGAACGGATTGTAAAATAAGATTAAGTGAAACAAATAAATTTCATTCTTATCTCATTTCAAATTTGACATTTTTCAAAAAAATATATTTATTGATTGCGTCACATAGGGCTCAATAAAAATAATATTATATAGCAATCGAAATGAAAAAACAAAAAAATATTGAAAAATTGTGGTTTAATTTCCCAAATACTATTAGTTTTCTGTCCAGCTGCTGTCTTACTTATAATTTTTTTTTTATATCAGGTTTCACAAAGGGTGCAGATCCAGGGATGCCCGATATTTCAGTGGCAAAGTAAGTAGTAACTCTATTTCTTCACTATATTAAATTAAGGAGTGGTTCCTACGTATAGGAACATCTTAAAGAAGAAATTAATAAAGTTTTAAAAACATTCTTTTTCTTACAGCATATTTTGGTAGAAGATAAGACGAATTCAATAAATAGTTTATGAGACATCTGTTAAAATATAATATGTGTACACATTGTTCAAAATAAATGCTTTATTATCAAATGAATGTTTTCAATTGTTACATCTCCTTTCCTAATAATGCTTTATCAAAGCAATCATCTCTTGAAATTTTCAATACTATTAAATTCTTGCATTATGAAATCGTTTGTCTCAAGATTAAAATTAAATTGGTAAAGTGTTTCTAATGTTAATGCGTAATGACCAATATTTTTAATCATTAATGGCAAATGCCGCCCAATGGCGTGCACATAATTGAGAGTTTCTGGATGGAATAACGTCGAATTGTGTGCTTTCCTATCGTCTTGGACTGTTTTCAGCGTTCTTTTGTGATTGTTCTGTATTTGACTGAAATAGAATGGAAAATGGTCCAATTGCAAGCCAACTTTCGTTTTTTAACTGGTATCGTCGGGTCATTTTTGACCCGCCGCCTCAAATATTCCACACACAGTTCGTGTTTTTACGTTTACGGAGATATGGTTTCGTGACTTCCTGGCGAGTGTGTATCCATAGATAACATAACACTGTGTATCTATCGGCAGACCAAATCTCAGTTCAAAACAATCACTGTATCTACCTTATTGTGCTTCTTCGGGTCAACGCGGACTCGACGATACCAGTTACGTAAGATTGTTGTTCAAATAGATTGTAGTTCAAAGTTAAATTTTAGTGCAAAATGGATCAAGTTGTTATTGACGGTCGACGGTATACATCAACAGAAGTGTGTAACTAATGTTAATGTGATGACCTTGAATTGTATTACAAATTTTATGCAGATTAATTTTAATCCACTATATTAATTTGAATTACATTTGGAAAGCATTATTTCACAATATTCGAATTTATAAAACAATTTTAGCACGCCATTGGGCAGCTTTTTCCTTCAAAGGGATTAAAAATATGGGTCATCACATTGACAATAGTTACACTTATACAATACTTATTTCTGAATGAAGATGGCGGTGATATTAGTGATTCGTGTACCATCAATAGTGAACACGATTCGGATGATGAATATAACATTGACAATGAAGACTATGAAAATGAAAATGCTGTAACCGGTGAGTCATCAAGTGAAAATGACTTGGGCAGGAATAGTCCAACAACATCAAGTAGTTCAGACGAAACGGGAAAAATAGATATAAATGGTCAACCCAGCCTCCGGCTACAGATCGTACTAGAAGTCATAATATTATTATGCACTTTCCAGGCCTGAAAGGCGAAGCAAGAAATGTAGTTGAAAAGATACCAATACGCTATTGGTCACTTCTAATAACTGATGAAATTATTGGCATTATTGTGGAGTGCACAAATGAAAAAATTTCAGATTTATCACACAAGTATGGAAAAACAGCAACCTTTGTGAATCATACAGATGAAACTGAAATGAAAGCGTTTTTTGGATTACTGTATTTGACATCAGTTTTCAAATCCAATCATGAAGACGTCGAAGGGCTATTTGCCACGGATGGCACCGGACGAGATATTTTTCGAGGAACAATGTCACTAAAAAGGTTTTTGTTTTTGTTGGTTGCATTACGAAATATTTTCAAGAAACATATCTGGCCATAACTAGAAACAACATTGTCCTAATATTAACATTGTGTTTTGGCTCTTTGACCAATATTATAAAGGATGTTTAAAAAATTAATTAATTAAGGCTGTATTTTACTTGGGTAATACTGAATGCTAAATAAAAACACCCAGTGACCTATTGAAGAATATTTGATATTGGCCTCATTTTGACAATGAGTATTCAACAGTCTGATTAACATTGCTTCGATAGGGCCATTATACTGTTCATATAAATATTTGAAAACTACTGAATAGTACCTAATTGCATATTTTCTAATATGCAGAAATTTCTTCATTTCTAAATAAAAACCTTTATAATTTAGTAAACTATCAATTAAATAATGAAATGTACAGTACAATTAAAAATATTACAATCAACAACTTCAGCACTTCACCATTGGATAAATCTTCTAGAAATACCTGGACGCTGTAAAGTTCCATAAAAATAGCAGAACCTCTAATATTTTAAAGTATCTTCGAGTGAATTTGTGTATTATTTGGTCTTCTTGTGTGCTTTTTGAGTTGAATTGAGGGTTTTTGAAGTCGTTGTTGACTGTTTCGGACTGTAGGTACGTAAAATTGAGAATTTTTGAATGTAATAACGTCGAACTGTGTGTTTTCCTATAGTTTAAGACTGTTTTCAGCGTTCTTTCGAGTTTTGGTCTGTATTTGACTGGAATAGAATGGAAAATGGTGTCCAATTGCAAGCTTTTTTTTTTCCTCTTCGGAGCCGTCCTTTCGCCGGTACCACCTCAGCCTCCTGGGCTTATTGTGGATACTCCTAGTGTTCTGACTACAACCTATTCAGCCAATCCGTTCCCTGTATTAGCTCATACAGGTTCTTAGCTGGTTGATTGTAGAAGTCTTCTGGAGTCATTTGGGTTCTACCATAAAGTTTCTGCCTTCTGTGGTCCAGCGACTCACAGTTGCATAGTATATGCAGAGCTGTTTCGGTATCCTTTTTGCATCTTCTGCATGTAAGGTCTCCGTTGTACAGCCCTATTTTGTTTAGGTGCTCCTTTGTGGGAAAGTGTCCCGTAAGTAGCCCCGTAGTGGTGCGCAGTTTGTTCCTGCTCATTGAGAGCAGTTCTTTCGCTACTTTTTCTGATGGTTCTTTTATGAATTTCTTCCCATGTATTTGCCCAGTCGTATTCTTCCAGTATTTCTTGTGTTGTTCTTTCAACCACCCTTTTAACCATGACCTGGTTAAGCATCTGGGGATGCCCACAGCAGGTTCGGGCCCGTTCATCAGAGTTGACGATCCTACTCTTGCGAGTTCGTCAGCTTTTTCATTGCCTGCGATTCCTTTATGACCTGGTACCCACTCCAGTGTTACACTGTTCCGAGTCGCCAGTCTTCTAAGTTCTTCGCCGCATTCCCATACTAGCCGAGATGTCACCCTATAGCTCTGAAGTGCTTTAAGGGCGGCTTGGCTGTCGCTGTAGATCCTGATCTGCCTGTTGTTGTAGGCTCTCATACTGTTAGCCCTTGCACACGCAAGTATTGCATAAACCTCTGCTTGGAATACAGAGGCGTATTTTCCTAGCGAGACGATTCCTTCATATTTGCTCGTCTTGCTGTATATACCCGCTCCGGTGCCGAGTTCATTTTTAGATCCGTCTGTATACCAGATCAGTTCATTCGCTCTACTAAGTGGTGGTGCGTTCTCTTTCTCAAGCTCCTTTCGATCTTTGATGACAATCTCGAAGTTCTTGCGAAAGATATATTTGGTGGTCATGTGGTCTGTTAGCATTTTGAAAATGTCATCATCCACATGCCTTATCTCTGTGTGTCCTCTCCCATGTGCCACGTCATGGTCTGATGCTTTTTCCAGACGGGGTATTGCTTTCCCGCTTTTTCAAACGAAGCATAGACGCTGCTCGTATAAACGCCGTTCCAAATAACTTAGATATTTGATATAAGGTCACAACTCTCCCTGGATGATTTCGAAGTCAATTTCATCTGCCTTGATATTACTATTACTTTTTTGTGGGGCAAGATGGGACTAGATGGGTCGAGTCTAACGATGAAGAAATCCCATCAAAGTAACAAAAATTAACGGATAGATGATTAGAATTCAAGATAATGTATTTATAAATATTAAAATTATTATAATGTAATCAAAATTAACTATCTAAATTCAATAGTACGATTTACATACAGTGTGGAAACCACTTATGGAATAAGATTCTTTATGCCATTATTTTAGAAAATTATAAAAAATGCCGAGACACGTCAACTTTTGAATTAAGTTATGTAAACATAAATGTAAATGTACAGGGTGATTCACGCAAGTATGCCATAGTCTGTGTTGTTTTTTTAATGAAGCACCCTGTATATTTGCATATTTTTGACATCCTCTTAATGAACCGATTCCAACAAACTAAATATGGTCAATTATGAATTATACAGGGTGAAATTTTAAAATTAATAATTTATTAATGTGGATTGTTTTCTATTCTGTCAGTTGTTGATGTGTTCACAGTTTATACTGAAAAAGTAAAATCTTTGTTAAACACTCTTTCCTTGTCGACATAACAATGAAATATTTATAACTGAGACTCGCCGAATTGAGATTTTAATGATGAACGGGTACGGGGATAACTGCAGAAGTCAAGTTGAAGTGGCAAACTTATTTAATCACAGGTATCCCGAATTGCCTAATATTTCACAAAGTACTTGGTCTAAAATTCATGCACAATTCAGAGAACTTGGACATGTCAAACCATTGAAAAGAAAACCACACTTCGTTGAAGATGATGTGGAAGTGGATATTTTGTTAAGTGTCGAAGAGAATCCAACTTCAAGTACACGTCAAATTGCCAGTGAAAATAATGTTAGTCATACAACTGTTCATGAAGAAAAACTTCATCCCTACAAATTAACTTTTGTGCAGGAGTTAACAGAAGACGATCCAGATCGTAGAATGGATTTCTACGAAAGATTGATGAATAAGCTGAACAGAAATGAGATAGCTCTTGGTACCATTCTTTTTTCTGACGAATCAACATTCACATTGAATGGAGAGGTAAACCGACAGAACTGTAGATGTTGGAAATATTAATATTCAAGGGATTTTATTTCATGTATTTTTATCTGTATTGATCACAGTGAGATGTTAATTGTCAATGTCAGTTTTGAATGTTCATATAAAATATAATTAAAGGATTCATAAAACATTGAACGTTATTTTATCCATTTTCTAAGCTCAATTATAACATTTTGGCGACCGTGACAGGACACATTGAGCTAGAAATGGAAAATATCAAAAAAGAAAGGCAATTGATAAGAAACCACTTCTCCAAGATATGCAGAGAGTTAGACATGATATTTCAAGATAAGGCAGCAATTAAACAAGATCTGTTGGCCATTTCCAGGCAATTAGAAGACAAAGGCGACAGATTGTTGAGAGCAGACGAAAATATCAGAGAATTTTTTTCTCTCTACTGAAATAGATGATGCAGCATTCGAAGAAGAATATGACACAAGTGAATTCTACAGAGAAGAATTCGGGTCCGTTGAACTATAGGGAAACACGAATTTTTGACTGATTTTGCGAAAAATCGATAGTACTCACCTATTTTGAGAATAATCCGTCAAAAAATTTGCGGGTTATACACAATTTACAAAGAAAAATCCAAAAAAAGATTTTTTTTCGCCACTTGAGCCATTACTTTTTGGCATGATATTTCATACAAAAAACAGTTTAAATGTATTGCTCTGTACATGAAAGTGATCAACAACATGTGTTCTCGCTATCTATGAAAAAAATCCAGTTAGATTCTTCATAATATTGTTTAAATTACCACTTTTATAAATATATATTTGACAGGCAACCAGTTTGGATATAAATAATTTTAATAATAATCGCATACACAGATATGCAACCTACAAAACATACAATACTTTGTAGCGTGGTTGCCAGCTGTAATCGACTACTCGACAATCATGCTACATGACTATTAAGATACGAAATTAAATATTGTATCAGACTATATTTTTAGTAAGATTCATTCAAGACAAACCCAAGAACATAAATATATTGGATTCACCCTTCCCCTTCTAGAATAACATTATTCTAGAAGGGGAAGGGTGAATCCAATTATTATATTCCCTTCCCCTTCTGGAATATCTTCTGAGGGCAAGGCATTCGCCTTGCCCTCAAAAGATATCCAATACTTTGTAATCCACATTAAGTTATTCAAGAAGGAGAAGGGTGAATCCAATTATTATATTCCCTTCTTGAATATCTTGAGGGGAAGGCAAATGCCTCCAATTATTTGTAATCCACATTAAGTTATTCTAGAAGGGGAAGGGTGAATCCAATTATTATATTTTTTTTCCTCTTCTTGAATAGATTGATGTGCATTACAATGCATTCATCCCTCTCATCCAATACTTTCTAAGATGAAATTCGAATGCAATAATTAATTAATATTTTAAAAATATCATGATTCTCAAGTAATCGTTTACAGCTGGCAACCATGTTACATATTGCGCTAGAGCTTCTATGTCATTTGTCATTTGATTTAATTGTTTTCATACAAATTTGTAGCCTGTCAAATATATATTTATAAAAGTGGTAATTCAAACAATATTATGAAGAAACTAACTGAAATGTTGTTATAATTAGCGAGAAAACATGTTGTTGATCACTTTTCCGTACAGTGCAATTCATTTAAACTGTGGTTTGTATAAAATAACTAGCCCAAAAGTTATGGCTCAAGTGGCGAAAAAAAATCTTTTTTTGGATTTTTCTCAGCAAAATATGTATAACCCGCAAATTTTTTGACGGATTATTCTCAAAATAGGTGAGTACTATCGATTTTTCGCAAAATCAGTCAAAAATTCGTGTTTCCCTATAGTTCAACGGACCCGAAGAATTCATAAAATACAAATCAAGATGTGAATTTTTCCTGAAAAAAGAAACCGAAGATGATAAATACAGTTCACATAGTTGGAGAAGCGACACGAACAGAAGGAAATACCGTCTACCGAAGATAGAGTTAAGAAAGTTCGATGGGGATGTTAAAAACTGGATTGGTTTTTGGGGTCATTTCAAGAAAATCCATGACGACGAAGAAATCGATTTGACCGATAAATTTCAGTATTTACTTCAATCCACGGAACAGGGATCCATTGCAAGGGAATTAATCGAGAGTTTTCCTCCATCAGGGACGAACTATCAAATAGCTATTGACCAGTTAAAGGCTAGATTTGCTAGGGATGAGTTGCTTGTAGAAGTTTACGTAAGAGAGTTATTAAGCTTAGTTATGAAAGAAGCAATGAATAATACAGGTATGACACTTTCTCAATTATATGATAAGTTAGAGACGCAGTTGAAGGCTTTGGAAACACTTGGTGTTACGAAAGAAAAGTATGCAGCTATGTTGTTTCCTCTTGTTGAGTCTGCATTGCCGGATGATCTATTGAAAGTTTGGGAAAGACACAGAAATGCGAATAAAAAGAAATCTTCGTTGGATCATGCTAGAGACAATACTGATAATTTATCTATGTTATTAGATTTTCTTAGAAGTGAGGTGGAATCCGAAGAAAGTATCAATTTAGCTCAAGCAAGCTTCAATACGGATCATAAGTGTAAATACATGTCTACAGCTGTTAAACATAAAAAACCCACAGGTGAAAATGGACCATATACCGCAGCAGCTTTATATTCGGCTAATTCGAAAGGAGTAGCAAACGATGGTAAGAAAATTCCATTTTGTATATTTTGCGAAAAGATGCATACAAGTCAGGACTGTGTGAAAGCAAAAAAATTGTCTCTCGATGAGAGAAAAACCTTGGTAATGAACAAAAAAGGATGTTTTACCTGTTTAAAACAAAATCATACCAGTAAAAACTGTAAGGCGTTTGTTAAATGTATAGTTTGTTCAAGAAAACATTATCCCATAATGTGTCATGATTTAATTGCTAAACAAGATAAAATTGATAAAAAGGAAGAGCAGCCAGTAGAAAACGTTTTGGCAAGTAACTACAAAACTACCCTTTTATTACAAACTATCATGATGAGAATTTCAAATAATAATAGAGGATAATAGATACGAAGTTCAACTACCTTGGAAAAAAGGTCATCCAACAGTAACGGAGAATTAGCACGTAGCAGACTTTTCTCTAGTTCAAAAAAGCTGTTGAATATTGGAAAATTCAATGATTACGAAAAGGTATTCACTGAATGGGAAATGCTGGGAATCATCGAGCGTGTGATTGATAATTCAGATAAGAACAATAGAGTTTATTACTTGCCCCATCATCGAAATAGTTTAATAAAGCGTAGAAGATATATCCAGAAATTACGAGATTGTTTTCGGAACCGCTTCAAAAAGGAATACCTAGCAGAATTAGTCAATACTGGTCAAAGCAAAGTTCGTAATTTAGACGTTGGCGACATCGTATTTGTGAGAGCCGAAAATGTGAAAAGGACCAGCTGGCCACTAGGAAAAATATTGGAAACATATCCAGGAAAAGATAACATTCATAGAGTTGCAAAAGTTAAAACAATGAATGGTGAGATTTTACGTCCTTTTCAACGACTATATCCATTAGAAGTAAAGAGTGCACAAAAATTGATACCGGAAAATGGAAACTTGCAAGATAGTGATGAAAAAGATGAGAAAGATGGATCCAAGTGTGAAAAGAAAACCCGAATAGTGACAAGATCAGGGCGCTTAGTTAAATCACCTAAGCGATTCGGACATAATTTTTAACTAATATTTTATGTTATTTAACAATTTCTCAAATTAGCAAATTGTTAAGGGGGGAGAATGTTGGAAATATTAATATTCAAGGGATTTTATTTCATGTATTTTTATCTGTATTGATCACAGTGCGAGATGTTAATTGTCAATGTCAGTTTTGAATGTTCATATAAAATCTAATTAAAGGATTCATAAAACATTGAACTTTATTTTATCCATTTTCTAAGCTCAATTATAACAGTAGATATTGTTCAGCAAAGAATCCTAATTGGATGCGTGAGACACATACTCAGTACCCTCAAAAGGTGAACGTTTGGGCCGGTATCATAGGCGACCATATTGTTGGTCCTATATTTATAGATAGAAATTTGACAGCTGAAAAATATTTAAATATGCTTAGAAATTAAGTTATTCCTGCGTTGGCAAACTTATATCCCAACGCAATAGATCCTAGCTTACCGAATGAAAATGTTTGGTTCCAGCAAGACGGGGCAACACCCCATTATGCTTTAATGGTAAGAACTTATTTAGATGAAATCCTCTCCAATAAATGGATTGGACGAAGAGGTACTATTGAGTGGCCAGCTAGATCGCCAGGCCTTACGCCGTTAGATGTTTTTCTGTGGGGTTATCTCAAGAACAAAGTATATGCAACACAACCAACTAGCATTGTAGACCTCAAAGACAGGATAACTACAGAAATACGGAATATTTCACCTCAAACTTTAAACAAAGTTAAGGAGGAGTTCTATAGAAGACTGTGCTATAGCCAACAACTAGGTGGAGAACATTTTGAGCATTTATTTTAATGTATTAAAATCAAATACATCAGGTATTTTATGTATGTGTTTAATAACTGTAGAAATAAAAATTTCACCCTGTATAATTCATAATTGACCATACATTATTTAGTTTGTTGGAATCGGCTCATTAAAAGGATTTCAAAAATATGCAAATATACAGGGTGTTTCATTTAAGAAAAACACCGACTATGGCATACTTGCGTGAATCACCCTGTACATTTACATTTATATTCACATAACGCACACCTCAATTCTAAGGTTGACTTGTCTCGGCATTTTTTATAATTTTCTAAAATAATGTCATAAATAATTTTATTCCATAAGTGGTTTCCACACTGTATATATTTACATTTCATGAGATTTTCTAGGTATGACATGAATGTAATTCGAATTCAATGAATAAACTTTTTAACTCGAAAAAATTGCAGCAATCACATTTTTTCGATGAAATTGTACATAATGATTTAAAAAAAACTTCGAATTCGAGTCTTTTCCTTATTTTGCATTTTCTGAGAACATTTACCATGGAGATGTATATTTTTTTCAGACTATTAGAGAGTAGTGAAATTTCGTGAGAAAAATACTTTTTTTGGAAAAGTTGAAAATAAAAAACCAAAAACTTGGTTATTTGAATTTTTCACATAAATTTTGAGGTTATGTGTGAAATTTGTAAATACAAAAGTTGTGGAGCTTTTTATTACTCACAACTTTGCCATTTAACTTTTTTCCGTAGGACTTGTAGTTTTGCCGGAAATCGAGATAAACCATTTTTTACCCTAAAAAACTCACCACCTCTCTCTTCCGTAATTTATTTTTTTCTTCAATTATATTATATTCACCTCCGTTTCTATTGGGCTTTATCCTATTATCATTTTTTTTTCACTTTTTACTATTTTTGAAGGCTTCGGCACTGGTCTACAGTAATTGAACTACCATCAAACCCAGTAAAATACATTTGCATAAAAACTTACATAAAACTCTCAGCAGATGCACAAACGTAACATATTTATTTAACATACATGCGAATTTGTTAAAATCTAACTTTCAACCAAAATTTGTGAACTTCGTTTACTGTTATATACATGTTAGCGGTATTCTAAAAAGTACCCGTCAGCAATTGTCACGTCACT
>CAJUYH010009322.1:0-13957 GCA_910591685.1 Galerucella tenella
TTACAAGTTAATTTTATAGACGGTAGCATTTATAGAGGTAGTGCAGCTGCGTAAGCGAGGGGACGTTTGGATGCGATTATCTCGAAAACTATTGAATTCTCGAAAAAAATTTTGAGGACCATTTTTGTAGATAATTTAACGACCTTCACTTTTTACCCGAACAAAAATTTTCCAAATTGCATATTTCGGGAGATAATGGCGGGAAACCGTTTTTTGGGGTGCGTTAGGGGCCATTTTGGACCATTAACAAGGCGCAATCTTGAAGAACTTTTTCTCCCTTTGAAGTACCTGTCAAGACCTACAAATCAAGCCAAAAAAATTATTGGACAAATATATTGATAGGTTTGCCCCGTCAGTTACTGGACTAAATGGACGAATTCAAAAATTTTGAAAATCCAGGGATTCTAGTTCAACGAAAAACTTGTGCACATAATATTTTGTATACCCAGGAGATTGTCTTTGACATATTTGCAGCTTGAAATTAGTTATCAGGATAAAATTATTTGAATCAAAATGCCATTTGTCAGTCAGACGATGGGGTAAACGCTTCCCGTGATGCCTTTGTGAATTATTCTTAATTTTTCAGCTTAAATTTGGCTAGTGCTTAGTGGAACACATTGTATACAGTGCTATTCAAAAGTCCCCTCACCCATCGTATCTTTTGAACGGCTACACTTACATTGATGACATTGGAGGGTGAAAATAAAGTGTTGTAAACTTCTCTACGAATGGTAACAGGTGACGTGATAGTAATAGATGACGTCACAGTGCCACTCCGGCCAATAATTTTAAATAGGACCTTATGGCAAGTGATATCTCGTTTGAGAGGCATTAACATTGGCTACATAGCCATATTAATTTCGTTTGGGTTTAAACTAATTTTGACTACTTCCAAAAATACTCTAATAAATAATCAGTCTATATGGGGACAATTTAAGACCTTCACCAAAGAAAAAAATTATATTCTGGATCAATTTACTACAACAGCTACTCTGGCATTGATTTTGAAAGATTGGGCTTATAACATGAAAAGAAAATAATTTAATGTTTCAATAATTTTATGATAGTTTTATTGATCTTTTTTATTGTAAAAATTTGTGAATCAAAAAATAATCTAGTCAAATATAACTCGCGAGTTCCATAAATTAGTAAATAAATTGACAGATTTTGTTCAAACTTGTTGCCATTTGGAAATAGCCACTCGAGCCCTGCGGGCTCTCGTGACAAAAAATCTGTCAAATTATTTTCAATTTATTCTCACTCTCTTGTTATATTACTACTGAATATTTACTATCATGGATTATAGATTATTTGTCCAAAACTATGGTTAATATTTCAGTACGTTCACCTTATCCAGTCTCCATGCTGCAAACTGTCAAGAAAAAAGCTATTTACAGATAATTCAATATTTCACCAATTGGAATAGATGTTTTTAGCTGATCAACAGTTCTGAACCAAATAATTAGATCCAACTATTTTTTTAAGTACCTATTTAGTGAATCATGGCTGATGGATTATCGTTTTCAAGAACTGGCGAGTTAACAATCTACCAGCTCCTTAAAAATGTATTAAACCGTTAAGAGCTACCTACATTCATATTATTTAAATTTCCGTAGGTAAAAGCTATTGCTACTAACATCCAATATTATGAAAACATGAATAAGTAATAAACTAGTAAATGGTTTTTTGTTTTTGACAGAACATAAGTGATCTCATCTCTAAATCTGTACTGGAATCATTTGTACAAATATTTGAGGACATTTACTATTTTTATGATTAGATATATTCGTATTTGCATAAAGATGTTTTTCGGAATGCGTCATAATTTATTCATTTAATAGAAATACCAAATCCTGCTTAATATTACATTTATTAAAACAGTTCCGGTTTATGAAATAACATATTAGTGAAATAATAAATAAAATGATAACATTAATTAGTACAATGGCATAATATACACTGCGGGCCGAAATAAAGGAGTACATTTTTTAATTGAAAATATTTTGTTTGTTTCTTGGGCGTTTTATTTTCTTTTCGCAGGGCTAATAACCTAACATGTCCTAAACATGACTGTAAATTTGGAAGCAAAAATAATGTACAGGTTCGGACTTATGAAAAAAATTATATAACAGTACATTTGAGCTAGTTGCAAATGAAAACTGTACGTTTTAGCTAAAATTGTACTTTTTTCTCTTATTATTTGGGAATCAAACCACAATAATGTTTTTTTATTTTTTATTTCGACGTTTCGGTAGCGTTCCAGCTACCGTTGTCAAGATTAACTAGTAATAAAATTAATAAAATAATTTTTGGTCTTTATCTGACACAACGAAAAAATATGACAACTAGACAATCAATAATATTTTGAAGTTTAAAAGACTACAAAACTTTGTTGTCAAATTTTATTAAGGTCCATTCATAGTAGATCACATCTCTGGTAAAATGTGAAATAAAATATTTTATTTTATGACATTCTAACGATATGATAGTCTACTAGAAATGGAATCCAGCTTTAAATCTAACAATACTTGATCTATCTTAACAAAAACGAAACCAAAAAATGAAGAACAATCTTCAAAAAGTTGCATATATCAGAGATATCTTGTGAATGCGACAAATTCTATTTAGGTGAAACATCTAGACTAGTCTTTCCCAACGTGGGCGATAGCGCCCCCTTGTGGGCACTGCAGTCCTAAAGGGGGGCGGTAAGAGACCCAGAAAAAAAAGGGGGCGTTGTGTAGGGCTTTGGGGTCGATTTATAATTTCATCTACCTAGCTAGGAAGACTCTTAGACGCTGACTGAGCTCTCGACTCTCGACTACATCTTGTGAACATCAACTAATATTAATTAAGATATAGCTCAAACTCGGTTCGATATAATAGACCACGGGCAATCATGTTTTAACAAGTTTTTGTTAAATAATCCGATTTGTACATTCCTGTATCAATCGGCTGGTTCTATAATACTTGTTCTTGCTTGTCGAGTACGATTGGGCGTCGAATGAGATAAACGAGTTTATGCACGTTTGTCTTATTCCTGTTGGTGCGTGCTGCTTATGCAATCCTATATAAACGAAATAAATTTATTTTATTTTCATTTCACTTCACATTAGTTTTTATATAAGAATTGATTATGTTTGTTTCATTTTCAATAAAAGAAACTCTGTCCGAATACTATAAAGTTGTGTTTCAATAAAATGTTATTCAATAAAAAAATGCTATTTCGCGAATCCGGTAATTTCGGAAAACTTCCTTTACACTGAAGTGTTCTGGATAGTTTATCTACCGAAAAAGCATGTTGTACAATTTTTTTTCCTTAGCATTGTTTAATAATATTGAGTATTATATTAAACAATTAGTGACATATCGTAGCTTAATAATAGTATATTATGCAACGATCATGTATTGATAACCATTTCATGAGAGTTGCATACACTATTTTTTCTACAAAGAAATTTGATTGAAAAATATATATAAAAAAATGTACTACCCGGGACTCGAACCCTTATGCAGCGCCTTTAGCCACTTCGCCACGGGACCACATGGTTACAATGATGAGTATGTTACTGTTATACAATATTAGTAATAAATTATTGTAAATAAAAATAATAAGTTTAAATATGTATTTGCCTTGGTCATTGAGTATTTTCGGTCTGGTGATCGACATTTATTTTAAAAACTGACGCAAAAGATTTAAACTGTCATAAAACACTGTCAAACATTCTACAGAAAATATTGGGTCTGCCTACTTGGGTATTTGAAACTCTAGATTTCTATTGGTCAATTTTTCAGTTTTATAATGAAAACCAGTGTTATAATGAGTATCATTGTGAAAGTGAAAATTGGCATTTAATTAACAACTTAAAGTATAAGAGTAGAAAAACATGGTTTAATCAAGAGAATGCGTGGTATTGGTATTGTGTATAATATTGTTTCATAATAAGTAAACATATTCTCGTTATTTCATTGTATCTTACCTACCTACACAGATTGTTCACATTTCTTTATAAATATTTATAGTTTTTGTATTACCATTAATTCTATAATACTGTTTAATTTTTGTAGAAATTTATATGAATGAAAAAAGGTATCACTGGTATCAGTCGATATAGACAGTGCGCGAAAGCGGAACGAAAGTAATAACTTAGTTATAACCTTCGTAAAAAATGATTCAATAGAATATTTAATGCATGATGTGAAATTTTGAAGCTTACGGATATCGGGTGAAAGAAACTGATTACAAAAAGCATTATCGGAAATTTTTCTGCTGTCTCTTTTTATGCACGATTTGAATATAAATGGTACAACTAATACGTTTCGCTGATTTAACAAAAACGTTAACTGAACACAATGCTGTCCAATTTCCAAATGCACACGTTTTTATTGAAAGCTTGTGATTCACGTAATTGTGTTTGTTTTGACCGGTCATTTTTCTTATCTACAACCATAGAAATTAAAGCGTTAATGTAAAAGTCTGTAATTTACTAGCTCACGATTGTGAAAGTGATACTAATAAGAGGTTGTAGGTGTTATTGAGTCGATTAAACTAATTTTGAATCCACCAGAGTTATAATTATTACGAGTTAATTTCTTGTAAATTATCAATAGATAGTCACCAATTATTTTAGTACACTTTGTATAAGCTCGCAACAGCCTCACAAGAAAAATAAAGTGTAAATGATAAAAAAAACATGGACCAAAAGATATACGCTGCCCCATACAGTATAATAAAGCTCAATAGATTTGTTATCATGAACAATACCAAACAATGTTATTTTTAAAAACTGTAGATAGCTTTAAGCTTCATATTTCAAAATAAGTTACAATGTTATAGGGTGTTCTTTAACTCGGTACCAGACCAAAGCTGTTTTTTCAAATGACAGTCCATATTTTACGTTGAAATTAAAATCCGCTTTGTCCATTACAACAATCTAAGGTTGTTATCTGCTGTGAACGGTTTTTAAAAAGTCTGAACCAAAGTCTATATATTCCAATATAGACTTTGATTAAACGAATGTATCGAAGCCAAAGAGAATTTTAGTCGAGCGGATAAAGCAAAAAAGTTCGGAATTTTTTCCCTAAAGACAGATCGGAATGCGGTTTTTTGCATTCGCTTCGGAAAATTATTTGTAAAAAATGTACCTACTTTGTTCCCATTACAAATCGGGAATTGCATCGCTGCAGTCAAAAATGCATGCCAAAAATGCATTTTTTGGGAGGCCTTTTGGAGCATGTAAAAACTCTGTAAATAAGAGTCAGAACTGGCTCAAAACGGGTACCCGGGGGTTTTCAAGGTCGCTGATCACGATTATAATGTTGAAATTAACCCCTCGGACACCTGGGGCTCAAAAACGCCGATGAACCTCGTCTCCGTGGAACTCTCCAAGAAATCACGAGGTGAACGAAAAAAACTCCGCGCCCGGGGATTTTTCGGGTGGCTGAATTCAAATATGGCATCGGCGAACACCCCCCGGACACCTGGTGCCCCCAAACCTCGACCTGGACATCATCCCCGAGAACTTTCTTGACAATATCGACAAAAACAGCCCGGAAATTATTGGAGGCGTGTTTTTTGAGACGCGAAATCACGATTTCACGTCGAAAACGACATTCCTGCCACCTGGTGCACCACAACCTGCGCTTGAACATCGTCTCCGAGTGTTTTCCAAATAAAATCGAAAAAGGTGGACCAAAAATCGTTATAAGGGGTTTTTGGGCCGCTTAATAAGAATTTTGACGATGTTCGAGCGCAGGTTGTGGTGCACCAGGTGGTGGAAGGGTCGTTTTCGACGTGAAATTGTGATTCCACATATCAAAAAACACGCCTCTAATAATTTCCGGGCTGTTCTTGTCGATATTGTCAAGAAAGTTCTCGGGGATGACGTCCGGGTCGAGGTTGGGGTGCACCAGGTGCCGCAGGGGGGGGGGGTTCGTCGATGCCGTATTTGAATTCAGCCACCCGAAAAACCCCCAGGCGCCGAATTTTCTCTCCTACCCCGCTAGAAATTAGGGAGAGCCCCACGGAGAAGACGCTCGAGGCCAGGGTACGGCGCACCAGGTGTTCAGAGGAACGTTTTCCACGCAAAATTTTGATTAAGCGGCCCCAAAAACCCCTTATAACGATTTTCGGTTCACCTTTTTCGATTTTGTTTGGAAAACCCTCGGAGACGATGTTCAAGCGCAGGTTGCGGTGCACCAGGTAGTGGAAATGTCGTTTTCGACGTGAAATCGTGATTTTGCGTCTCAAAAAACACGCCTTCAATAATTTCCGGGCTGTTTTTGTCGATATTGTCAAGAAAGTTCTCGGGGATGATGTCCAGGTCGAGGTTCGGGGGCACCAGGTGTCCGGGGGGTGTTTGCCGATGCCATATTTGAATTCAGCCACCCGAAAAACTCCCGGGCGCGGAGTTTTTTTCGTTCCCCTCGTGATTTCTTGGAGAGTCCCACGGAGACGAGGTTCGTCGGCGTTCCTGAGCCCCAGGTGTCCGAGGGGTCAATTTCAACATCATAATCGTGATCAGCGACCTCTAAATTCCCCGGGTACCCGATTTGAGCCGTTTCTGACTCTTATTTACAGAGTTTTTATATTCTTAAAAAGGCCTCCCAAAAGATGCATTTTTGGCATGCAGTTTTGACTGCAGCGATGCAATTCCCGATTTGTAATGGGAACAAAGTAGGTACATTTTTTACAAATAATTTTCCGAAGGGAATGCAAAAAACCGCATTCCGATCCGTCTTTAGGGAAAAAATTCCGAACTTTGAGCCTTTTTTGTGCTTTATCCGCTCGACTATTTGAAGCAAGTGATTTTTTTCGGATTTTTGTTTTTGTTTTGCTTGTAGAACCAGTTAAAAATATATCAAAAAATAGTTGACACTTCTTTATTGTCATTTTTTATTGTATTTCACATCTACATATCCATCTGACGTTAGGAATTTTAAGGCTGTTGGAACTGGGAACTAGGTAACATTTGAGGACAATTACCGAACTGTGACTGCACACTTCACCCTGAGAAAACATATGCACAAAATTTGCAAAGTTAGTGAGTCTGTACAGGAAATGTGAACTATAGATAAAACTTATTTGCTTCTGTGAGAACTTACAAGTACTCAGGAGAAAGCACTTTGAGAGGAAATAATACAACCATCACAAGTACTCAAAATCCTTCCAGTCAAACTAGTGGCCTATATAGAAGACACAAAGCCTTTGGAATGGAAGTAGATAACATGGAAAATAGTTCAAAGATTCAGTTCAAGTGCTTGGGCTGGACTGAGTTCAAGTGTTGTGAAGGCACCCTTGGATGGGTGCTAAGCAATGCTTAAACCTTACGAAATATATTTGATAATAGGAAATATTTCAGTTGATCAGAAGATTTTTTGGGAGCACTGCAGTGCTTATACACTAGCCGCCACTGTCCTGACCTAGTGTAATCAAATATTACCTCACTGGGTTGTTTAAAGAGAATGTAATACAAACATCTCAATTAACTAATTGCGACTTTCCATTCTATATGCTATTGTTTAATTTCTTTCTACTAAACATTTTGATTGCTCACGACCAATATGATAAATGTTAAAAGTTTATTTGTATAATATAAATGTGGTTGATTAATATAGTTAGTGGTGTGGACAACATATTATTTATTTAAATGAGAAACGAATATTAATCATGCAATTCTAATTGAAATATAATATATAAATATCTCTTGGTAAGATAATTAAGATTGTGATTAATAAGATTGTAGTTCCATCAAAAACATATCCAAAAAAATAGGTTAGAAAAATTGATTGATGGCACTAGATGAGGAGAATAGTGTGATGACTAGTACTTAAGGCCTACCAAATTATTATTATCATTCCAAGTATGCACTTGCTCAGCACTTGCTGGTAATGTTCACCTATCCCGAGCGTGTGTAAACGCAAATGGGATTAGGCTCGGAAGTCACATATTTAGAAATTTACGGACAGTGTGACAGGTATTTAGAATGGCAGCCTTCTGCAGATCGATGTATGTATTTTTGTGAAGACCTAGTTTGGTAGTGCTGTCTTGTAGATTTTTGGGAATTAGTCCCGTAGATGAAACGATGATCGGTACCACCTCTATTTTCTCTGCATGCCACATCTGTCTTACCTCAATTGCAAGATCGGTATATTTTGCAATTTTCTCGTTGTATTTGTCCAAAATATTGTTATTATTGGGTACAGCAACATCCACCAGATAAACCGAGTTAGCTTTTTTATCCGCAACTACAATATCAGGCCGGTTATTCGTTACCCGTCTATCGGTGATAATTTTTTACTGAATATAGTAACCAATCAAATTACTTAATTTCAAGTCATGTGTCAAATTTCATCCAATCACCGCTGTATTACAGCGAAAATACCCTACCTGTGGTGTTTTCAGTTTGGTGTTTATTTTTTATTAAATATTAATTAAACATCAAACTGACAACTGGATTAAAAATGTCGCAAAAATTTGGTATTGCATCTAACGATTCAATTAATTTACCAATTGTACTTTTCACAACTGTAGTTTCAAATAAAAATGAATAATATTTGATTAAAACTAATAAAGTTTGTATTAAAAATTATTGAACGTCAGATTGACAATCAATTTTTTGATATCTACAAAGTAAAAAATTATCTTATCGAATACTCCTCGGGTCTTGATAAATACTCAAAATTTTGTCGTAGAGAATCCTTCAAGCGTGTTGCTCAAAGATAATAGCCCTCGGCCTGCGGCCTTGGGCTATTATCAAGCAACACGCTTTCTGCATTCTCTATGACAAAATTATCTCGGTATTATCGAGACCCTAGGGGTATTACTACTGATAATTGACCTATCGTAGTATAGTCTAAAATCAGCATTCTCTAGCACCGAATTCGGATGGTACTTGTAATATGGGGTGTAGGTGTTAACTAATCCAAATTTGTTGGCCAACTTCTGATGGATGATGTTGCAAAGTTGATTGTGCTTGCGTAGGTAATCAATGTTAGCTAAGGCTGAACATCCCGACGTAATGTGTTGTATCGTCTCTGTTGTTTGTTGGCACCTTCTGCACTTTTCAAGACGAACAATATCTTTTTATCAATTGCTTGCCAAGCAAAATTTTTGTTTTTACGTGCACAACAAATCTGGAAGCTCTGGAAAAATCAGAATGCATCTACGTTGACGGTACATTTGATTTCTGTACCAAATATTTTTGTCAAATGTTCACTATTCATGTTTTTTTAAGCGGACATTACATACCACTGTTGGTTTGTCTTTTACCAAACGAGACATCCGAGACGTACAAAAATATATTTCTAATGATTCTGGATAAGTGTTTTATATTGTTTTAGCAATCAATCAAGTTGTGTGTGATTTTGAGATGGGTATATTCATAAAGCGGTTCGGAAAGTGTGCCCTTTCGCCGAAATAATTGGTTGCCGGTTCAATCTTGCCCAGGTATGGTTTCGAAAAATTAAATCAATTGGCCTACTTTCGGAATACAATGACGCGAACAGTGATATAGGTTGGTTACGTTCAACTTTTGGTCTAACTTATTTGGATCCTGATGAAGTCGGTGATTGCATTGCCTTCGAATTAAATGAAAACAGACCGGACGATACAAGGTTGGAAGAGTATTCAGATTATTTGATCGAAACTGTTGAATTTATCCAAAAAATGCACATAATTTGATACACTGGTTATAGTGAACGACCAACATTGCATCCAAATTAAATCGAATTTGAAGGTTAATGTTTGAAGAAATAGACAAAGGTCACGAAGCAAATTAAAATTAGGCTGGTTAAGCAATACCGCTTATATTGATATATTACTTATAGGTAGATTTTGACCTACATCAACTCCGAATGTACATTGCCAATAAGAATACTCTATTAATCAATCTTTTTATTGAACAATTGAAAGTTATTGAAACAATTAGTTTGCATTAATATATGTATATTACTTACATTTCATTTATTAATAGACTTATCATACTGGCTGAGAATAAAATTTAGCAATTAGTTCTACGACCACCAATCAAAGTAGGCTTTTATATACACAACGAAATCTAACTGGGAAGTTTTCCATTATTGAAACTCAATATAATGTAGAACATAGTATTACTCTATGATGTAGAAACATTTTTGATAGATATATAGATGAATAGCTTCATTTCATGAAAATAATACTTAGGTGAGTATTCTCTTGACTTTTCTTTTAAGTTTATTCATTGTAAGAGTGTTGGCTCAGCGGGCATATCATGAAGTAATGTAACTTGCTAATATTTTGATTTTCGTTATGCTTACAAAAAAAATGTTCTAAAAAAGTTTTTTCGAAAAATCCAGATCATTGCTTTGTTTAGAAGTATGTCCAAAATAACTTATTAAGATATTTTTTCAAATATCCATGTATATATTTTCAGTTTTTCGTAATAGATTTGGATTTTTCTTCACTCGTTACCATAACAATGGTTACCATGGCAACAATTTTTCTACAACTGATTTCAGCTAAACGAAAGTGGTCAACTTGGCAACCTCGCATTTCCTCACCATATGATTTGTATACCCGTTACCATGTCAATGGCTGCCTACCATGGCAACAGTTTTTCCATAACTGATTTCAGCTGAACGAAAGTTGACCCTAAGTCGATTCCACGGAGGAAGGGTCCGAACAGTGAATTCAATAATAATCCAATCTCCAAGAACTTATACAATACCTTATGTTAAGGTATTCTTATCAAAGAGATACGACGGATGAAGGTAAGAAGCCAGTTCAGAACCCGTCTGCCTGTAAGAGAAAGATAGGAAGTCAAAGCTTCTGGCTGACTTTCTCTTATGGCGCGCTTGCTATAGAGACAGACAACGAAAGAAATACCTCTGATCCTTCTTCCTCTCTTACCGGAGCTAAGACGGACATTCCCACTTACCCTCGATACTTTCTGACTAATACGTTGGCAGCATTTCCACAACTAACAGCAGTGGGTATTTCCAGAATAGTAATACTTATAAAACTTTCCATAATAATTGTTTCATGTTAATTGGTAGCAGTAGCCTAATAAGATTCTAACAACAGTACAATAGTACAGTACATTTCACCTGGCAATTTTTTCGTCCAGCATGGATTGACTTGAAATTTTAACGTAGGTGATAGCCCAAGGATCAAAATCTATATCGAACCGAAGGGCGCTAAAGCCTTGGGTGTGGTTGCCACCCCATCTCGGGGGTGAAAAATTTTTATCACATTTTAACCACAGGAATCGATTAAAAAGTGATTCTAAGCAAAAAATGTTCTATACATTTTTTTTGTAAAATCAATATTCTCTAAGTTATTCGCGATTGAAAGTAACGCTTTTTAGAGGAAAAAATCGACGTTTTTGATATGTTTTTCGCGGATAACTCGAAAATTATGCATTTTATCAAATAAACTGTGGAGAGCAAAATTGTAGCTTTTAAAAAAACAAGCAAAACTTTTTTTTTATAATTTTAATAACCAATAGGAACCGAGATATGGCCCATCAATGATTAGCTTTTTTTCCCAAATGCAAAATGTGATAGATTCAAAGTCAAATACCGGAAAAATTATGCATTTTTCGTAGAAAACTCAGAATCTTTCTCAAAGAGCATAATTAGACCTTTCTTTGAAAAACAAGGTCTGTAGCATCAAAATTGAGTGAATTATGACAAAAATAATGTCAGTACTTAAAGTAAAGTTATTTTTCATAATTTTGTATTTTTTACCCTTTCTTTCAAAATAACTCCGATTATATTAGAGGTACAAGCAAAGTTAAGAAACGAAATTGTAGCTTTTTTTATGACAAAAATTTTCCTGTAAGTAGATTTTTGTACAGTTAATATTTGACGAGAGATAGCCGTTTAAAACGTTTATTTACGCACGAGCACCACCTTTTTTAGCCCTTTAAACTCACCCCCTTTAAAAACGAAAGGGTCTAAAGAGATTTAACTTACAGATCCTTGTAGTTCCTGAAAAACCCTACAAAATCGTTTTTGAATAAACTTTTTATCATCAAAAATGAAGAAAATACGTTAAAGAAACCAATCGATTTTTTTTTCGAAAAATTCCAATAGTATAGTATAGTACACTTGGAAGCGTAATAATGTACAAAATCGGGTGAAGGGTGGTTTTTAAAGGTTGAAAAGTTACTTAATGCACGTGACACATTTTTTTTTACAACAGAATTATTGAGCAAATCCCTATTAGCATTAATTATTTTTCTCTTGGCAAAAATTTTTTTTTTAGATAAACACTAATAACAGTTGATTTTTGAGGGTTGAAAAAGTATAAAATTGTATTTTGAAATGTAACAAATTCATCATTTTACTAATTCAAACCAATTTTCACCTATCTTAAGATTTATAATGCTATTTTTCAATTTTTGACATTTAGGGGTAGTTTTCACCCCTAAGAAACAATCAGGGTTAGTCGGCATGACATGATATATAAAGCAGAGGGTGAGTTGAGCCTAATCCCAAATTTTTATGCAAATCAATCAGAGGCGTAATCATTTTTTAAGGATTCGTATTTTTTTTACATTAAGCTGTAACAGGGGCTGCTTTTTAATGGTTGAAATATGATGAAATTGTATTCCAAAGCTCAAAACAATCATTATTCAAGTTATCCAAACCAAATATTACCCATTTTCAGGTTTAAAATGTTATTTTATGATTTTTGACAAATAAGGGTAGTTTTCACCCCTAAAAACCGTTTAGCGCCCTTTGGTTCGATATAGATTTTGAACCTTGGCTATCAACTACCTCCTGTTAAAATTTCAAGTCAATCCATGCTGGACGAAAAAATTGCGAGGTTTTACCTTTTTTTGAGCTTTATTCCCTGTACTACAATATTTTGTTAATAATGTCTTAGATTTAGATTTTGCGGGAAAATATTTAAAAATATTTTTCACTGTAGGTATTTGTTTTTCTTAAAAATGACTATATATCATTTCATATTTATTTATATGACTTTTTATTACCTACCAAAAATGTCTTGAGACATCAATTCACTTAGCAAATCCCACTCGAAACAGCACGATCCGTATTTTTTTAACACTATTTCTCAAACACCTACAAACTAATTAGATAATAAGACGTTATTACGATTCGAAAAATAAATCTATTTTTCACCTTAACGATTTTCATCAACCTTGCATCTCCTTTTATTTATAACATAATAATTGATTCGACTTTGTACCTATATCATGATAAAACATAAATTCACATATTTTAATTATTTTAAGGTAACATGAACAAATTCACACTTGTTATGTGATATTTATACCCACATAGACAGGAAGTTGTAGCCTACTCATGGTTGAGCTAATTTCCTTTTGAATGGTTGCATCATTAAGAAGAGTCTTAATTATCCTTGTCTTAGGACATTGTGATGTAAATGTGTTTTTCAATACGAGCTGTTTTATAAAGCTAGACTAAAAATGTTGAGTCTTCCCACGCTTTGGTTGGAGTTGAATTATCTCCATCTTATGATACAATAATTCTCATTGTATCATTTATTGGAGGAGTTTCACATCTGAATAATTTCGATAATCTGTATTGTAAGGAACTGGACATAACAAAAAGGAACATTCATTATTTAATACATATCAACAAATTAATTTTTATCATTTGACATTAATTTGATGAGGCTTATATCAGAGCCATTATACACTCAGGTGCAAAAAAACGGACCCCCTATTTTTTTCTCAAAATCGGCTATATTTGTTTATTATTTTGGCTTTTGGTTTACACTTTTTATATTTTACCAACAAAGGACTTCCTCCTAGTATAAAAAGACAAGAATATGTTACTTGACATAAATAAAGGAAAAATACATGTATACTTAGTAAAATTTATGTTAACAACAGCAAACTTTAGAGATACAGAAAACAAAATTTAACACATAAAATAGTCTTTAGTATTTGGTATTTCCTCCTCTAGCCCTAATTATTGCTTGCAT
>CAJUYH010009323.1:0-13956 GCA_910591685.1 Galerucella tenella
ACACAATATTGTCGATGCATAAAAATTGCGAATTTTTCTATCTCGCTCCGTATTCGACAGTGAAAAGAAAAAAAAAAAAAAGAAAAAACTTTTCGTGAGTCATTGGACAATGTACAAGCGCGCGCCGGAGCATGCATTCATTATTATACGCCCAATAGGGATTACACACAGACTTCTATATATATATATATATAGATATATTGACAATAGTCTTATTGTCAGTGGCTATATAATAATAATGACCTACCATTGAGATTTTCAGCGATTACGAAATGCCATTTTCCCCCGTTACTTTTACTCCCTCTCTCTCTCTCTCTCTGTATAATACACTCAAATACATACATATATGTATATAGATACACCTGTTCTCTGTTACACTATACTGCCAGTCATGAGTAAATATCATCAGTATTATGCAGCCGTATACATTGTTACACCGAGGATTTTCCACCATAAGCTCGGGATTCTCATTCGAATTATTTTTCCCCCTCATCACGCATTTAATCAGTCAGAGGATAATCACCTTCAACGTCCTTTACACATATATATATATATATATAATAATTCCATACTGTAATCCTATTAATGAAAGCCAAGAGAAAAACAAAAAAAAAAATAATAATAATAATAATAATGAGCATTATATTTTTTTTTTCCTTTTTTGTTCGAACAAATTCTGCTTTTCTCAGTTTCATCATGACTTTTATTTTCTTGTTATTCTCGCAGAATAAATAGATGTCGATTAGAATACATATTGATATATGAGAAATAAATGGACGCAACTATATATGAAATGAAAACTATATATCGTCATCGTAATCCCGCAATGATTATTCGTGCGTGTCGCGGCAATTCAACCGCAAACGAAGGATGAAAATGCCGTAGCAATTTATATATTATAACGCGCGACTATAATACAATATATGCTCATTCTCACGTACGTGGAAACGTGAGAGTTTGTACGATTGACATGCTGAGACACGCGCGTCCAGACAACAGTCGAGAGAATGGATATATACACATAGTATACAGGCACATACAGTTTGTGCATAGATAAAGCAACCGGAGAAAACACGAGAAAAGAAGGCATAAAAAAAAAAAATAATAAAATATGAATAGACATTATCACAGTGAGTGAAAAATTTATATAAGAATGAATATTAAAATATTTACGCATAGCTAATATATTTTTTTTTTTTTTTTTTTTTTGTTATGGCTGTGTAATATATTTATATGTTTCACAACAGGCTTTAATGTGTCTTGAACGGGATCGAGGACACAACCGCAAAGCATCAAAGTGATCATGTATCTATTATAATCATGAGAGGTATTTCAAGGGTCAGTATGTAGAGGTCATTGAAACACACATGTGTATATATTTAATTTAAAATTGTGACGATGGGTATTGTTGACTGTATATGGTGTATATAGAGTTTGCCACAATCATTGCCAAGATACATTGACGATTGTATATTGTGATGTGACGCACGAAATGAACGGGACATGTTTTCAAAAATGAACAATAAACGCAAAGAATAGATTGTGTGCATTTATTGAAAAATATTATGCAATTAAATATATATTGTGTGCTCGTTCAATGCTTTAATCAAATACAGAATGCTATCAATAATATTTTCACATCAATTGGAAATTTTTATAAAAATTTATTATTTTTCATTATTATTACTATTATTATTATTATTACTTTTTTTGAATATCAAAATGAAGGATGGTGGCATCGGTGTGAAATATCCCATATATGCATATTTATTTACTGGTATATGTAGATATAGAGAGAGAAAATGCAGGGGGGATAATGGTTGAGTGAAATAAGAGACCTGATTTTTTTTTTTCTTTTTTTTTTCACTGCTCTATTTACCAAGAACTCACGATCTGATATATCTATCCTGTGGCTGCTCTTGCGCTCGATAGCGCGTCACAATTCACATCGTTGCTGCTCTTGTCTTTGTATGACGTCATAATACGTATTGTAAAAATAATAATAATGATCGGAGAAGAGAAAAAAAATTATATTGATTTTAAAGACAACAGGCATTATATATTATTTATTTATTATTATTTTTTTTTTGCTTTACACGAGTCACTATTATTGAATAGGAAGAAAAAAAAGAAGTTCTCGTGTAAAATATAATGAAAAGTATATTTTATATTAAATTGTGAATAATGTAATTTATGCGCGGCCTTTAGAAACCTTTGGATGACATTAAAAAGTCACATTTATCAAGTGCGAAATAATAACTGAAAAGAGAATTTATCATTTTGTATTCATGAAATGAGAACAAAACAGAAAAAAAAATGAGGAAAAACAATAAAATATCAAATTTTATTGCAGAATTGTATATATATATATATATATATATATATATATATATATATATATATATAGCAACGTGTGTGAACGCAACTTGTAACCAATGAGAATTGAAAGAATTGCGCGCGGACATTTTGCAATGAACTCTCTTGAAGAATATTGGAAAAGTGTCGTTTTCCGCCACTGTTTGTTTGAACGTGCAAAGTAGCACAAATTGCACGTGAAAAACTTTGAACTTTTCAAATGAAACTTGGATTACAACTTTTCACTCACCGAACTTCTTCTATGCTTCACATATATATAATGTGAGAAAGAGAATCACCGCCAATAGCATAATGGCAAAAGAATATAAGTGAAATAGAATATAAGTCATTGGTAGTTATATACAGATTGAAAGGTGTTGGTAAGACGCAAGACTACGAATTGTTCGCACAAGTTGATCGATCGTGTGCCCGGGGACGACGAGAAAAGTTCACAATATATATATATATATATATATATATATTTATTGTAGGACAATGGTTGGACCATTGTCTCTATTTGCTCGTGCGAAATGAGACAAGATAAAGTAATTGATTAAATTGTCCTACAAATAAAAAAATTCATGGGAATGACTTGGTTTCAAAAATGTTTATATATATATATATATGTATACAGTTTTTTTTTTCTATTAACGGTCATGTTATTTTTTTTCCAAAATCTGGATCAACTCCTAACACACATATGTTTATTTATGTGCGTGAAACAAAAAAGAAAGAAAAACTGATTTTGGCACAAGATATTTCCGCATTGCAGTTGAAACATATACACACACACACACAGACACGTTGCACATATCTTTCCTATTTGTTATTTCAGTTTTTCGTAATAGCAGAGGGCAAAACAAAAAAAGCGTAAAATAATTTCAAAATGTAAATTGTCCAAATGGAGATTAATATTGAGGTAAAGTGTTGTCAGCCTTGACATATGAAATGCAACAAAATAAATAAATAAATTCCTGGCAAAATGAGATGTGGGTGTTGTCTATTTATATGTACATGTATGTAATATGTAAATATATATCAATCCATTTGTCAATTTAGTTGCAGAGTATGCGATCTAAAGAGACGAGTGGGCAGCAGTAAAAGTATAAAGTCATTTTACTGATTCAAGTCCCATGGGGGTTTATTCTCTCTCTTTTATAAACGATATAACTCGTGAGAACACAAAATCTCAGGCTCACTTGGTGAGCGTGAAAGCGATATCTCTCCTTTATATATACCCTGTGGAAAATATCCCGGTTAAAGAATAAAGCGAGAGTTTATCCCTATACATATATACACCTATATAAAGACCCGAGTGAGAGAAACACGTTTTGAAATTTAATTCCTTTCCATTTAATCTCAAATGTTCGCACGTGGCAAATAAAATATAAGAATTAAAAAAAAAAAAATAATAAATAAATAAAAAAAGAAGAAAAATAATTTTTTTTTCAATCTACATAAAATAAAATAATGAATACACCACATAACTAACAGCTATCTAAAAATCACTGTTGGAAATTTGATATTGACAAGAAATAAATAGGAGCTGATATGAAAAACTAAAATGTTTATTTATTTATTCATTTTTTTTTGCATTCAGTGTTTTACGATTTAGAAAATTAGAAAAGTGACCGTGCACAATTACCATTTTTACCGAGTGAAATTTCTCCAACTGTACACTGTATATGTTCATTGCACACACATATAAAGTATATATAGTAGTGTGCCATTTTTTTCCATTGTCCAACTAAATCACAATTAAATATGACAAAAATAACTTCACCTTTTAGCTCAAAATAACAACTGTGATACATCATAAATAATTGATTAAAATGGTACGCAGAGAGTTTTATCGTCATGCATGCACACAAACACGTGTGTGTATATATATATACACGATTTGGTTTCATAATCGTCAGACAAACACTGCAAAGACAGCCATTTACTCTACATATATACAAAGGGTGCAAACACGCCGGGAGTTTCTTCCTCATGCATACGCCACTCAACGTGGTTGTATCGTAACATTCATAAAACCATAAATAAAGAAGAAAAAAAAAAAGACAACAAAAAATGACAGAATGAAATACAAATAAAGTATCCAATTTTTACACACAAAAGTGATAAATGGAGAATTTAATCTATTAAATAAACCCTTTCACCAAATTAATCAACCAAAGCAAATCAACACCGTTGCTGTATTAAAATTCTCAGTGTCATTCTCCAAGAAAAATCCTTAATACCATTCACATTTATCTTGTACAAGACAAAGATAAATTATCTAAAAATAAAAAAATAAAAAAAAAAAAAAAGAAACTCCCCGCACTTTCATATTTATCCATTCTCTTTCCTCTTATTATTCTCTTCCCAACTGTTTCACTAGAGATTTAAAATAATAATAATACTAATAACGATGATAACAATGCAAGATTATTATGCTGAGAGAGCTTGGGATCACACAAATGAGGTTTTGCTGCTCAAACCCCGTTGGCTAAATCCGTATATAATAGTGGTACACCGCTGCTATATACATATATATTCAGAAATAATACCCATCTATATATACATATATACCGTCGTTTATATACATACACTGTCGCTTCGCTTCACCGATCGGAAATCGATAACTCGCTCTTGATACATATATATATATAAAGATATAAGTAATATTGAAGAATAATTTTTCCGTAAAACTTGTATGACAATATTTTCCTTATTATCGATATAGCAATAGAAATTGTTCATATATACATACCATACATAATAACCATGTATGTATATAATCATATATGTCTCAATAAAGATACATAAAAATGAAAAGCAAAAAAAAAAAAAAAAGTACCAGATAAATTTACCCAGTACTTTTCATCATCCTAGTCAACATATTTATTCATCCATTCTGTTTATGTAAAACGACGCGATGAATAGTAAAAAAAAAAAAAAATTGCAGATAAACGTAGACACATGTTATATACGAGTATGTCATAACATCACACTGTATAGTGTACACTGTATTACAATGCATGAGTGTGCGCAAGCAAGAACAAGAGTTAAGATGTGTTTAAATTTTGCTTGTGGGCGCGTTGTTGCATAGTGGCAGAGACGCTGGCGAGCGATGCCTAGCAAAACGGCAACGAACCCTCTGGCATTAAATAAATTGATACTCGATGCTGGGTATAAGAAATAAAAAATAAAAAAGCGAAATGCAAGAGAAAAAAAATAGAGAATAAGAGTGAGAGAGGATATAGAAGAGCCCCGCAGGTAGGTCGGCGGTTTCTAGTTTCATTCGCTCCCCCCATTGCCCCCCCGCTCGTGCGCATACTTCAGACAAAATGAACGCAAAACATCACAACATTTTTATATATAAATATATATGTGTGCGTTTGTCGGTGTGTATGTGTATTTAATATATGTATATTTATATAGCGCGAGTTTCATTACTGGGTCTGTGGCTGGTTTAATTCAAAAACAAAATGAAAATGCAATGTCGGTATGACGGTATGCAATGAACGGTCGGCTTATTATCTTTGAAATAATGCAAGCGCCCGTGAGACTTGGCCATTTGCAAACTATTTGAAAATCATGGAATAGTAGAGAGGTAATGGAAAAAGAGCGGGATTTGATCATGCTGCTTTATCCTTTCATGTACAATTTACTCATAGCTCAATTCTACAATATATATATATATATATATATATATATATAAGGTTTTTAATCAAATATTTTTACGAATATAGTATAGTATATAGCTCGGGATTATCCATCATTATGATGAATATATATATACCGTACATAAATAAAATTATGTAATAAAAGCGATAAAAAAAACTTTTGTGTACATAGTTTATTGATGTGATCGATAATGTCGGTGTGTTACAACACGTGCTCATCATATCTACGACTTCTCCTGTACACATTTGTGTCCGTTTGGATTTCGTATGGATACAAATAAAATATCTACGATTTTTTTATGTATAGAAAAAAAAATAAATAAATAAAAATCGTGAAATAAATAAATTTTCCAATTGTATTTTTACATTTTATGGAATAATATACATTGGTGTATTTATATTGATTGAATAGAACAAAGAGAAGGAAATATCTCACCGGTCATCTTGAGTGACAGTAATATCAGGTGGGGGTGGTGGAGGCGGGGCGCCGTCGGTTGCATCCAGTTTGCCGGCTTTTATTCACTCTCCTTGTTCTCTATATTTATATTTGCTCTCTTCGACTATTTTCTTCAGCGTTTATTCGTTTATTTCGCCAATATTATTACCGTTAACAGTAATATGCCCCGAATATCACAATCAATCTATCCTGTTTCTTCAATGTAAAAATAAATGCATCAACACAATATCGTATATTTAAATTCGTTCACTTTTATCCCACTCACAGACACGCGTATTGCCAAATAAAACTAATTTTCACTGTGTATACATTATTATTATTATTGTCTCAATTATTATATAAAATATTCAAATAAATTATCCTACACAACTGTCGAGATATATATTTATAATTATTTATATATATATATAAACAGGGAAAAATATATTGGATATATAAATATAAATAATAAACTGCAACACAACTTTAGCACCGTTATATAAATGCACACATAAATAAATGTTCAACCACAAAATCAAAGAATAAATACACAATATCTATGACACTTGCAATAACAATTCGCAATTTCCGTTATTAAAACCAATCCCACAACTATACTTCAATATCCAAATAAAAAAAATATATAATTAAAATGATCAAATTCCCCAAAACAAAATCCAACCAATCAGTTATATTTTCACTTATAAATATCTATTTGCAAAACAGATATCACAAATATTCCAATTCAAACAAATAAACTCACAATTAACAGTACATCCGTGATATATTAAAACATTATATATATATATATGTATGTCGTATTGTAAATATACACGAGAATGTTGTTGTCGCGGTTGTTGTTGTTGTCAGGTGAAAGCAAACAGGCAAAGAGAACAGCAATGTATATATGTTAGGACTGGTGAGCTGAGTGTGTCTCCAATAATCGCGTGTACCTGCAGAGAGCGTACGAGAGAGCTGCGACCGCGCTCTACCTCTCCACCCCAACTTCTATCCTACCACGACAACGATGACGATGTTGGCTGATGTGCTCAATCGCTCTCACTCTCTCACACTCTATCTTCTTCTGTCTATGCTCATGTATTATATCGTGGCGTTGTCTCTCTTTATACCGTACATATATATATACACACTGATTGCCACGACACTGAGATCGTCGTGGGGCTGGTGTGGTGCCTTCCAAGCCTCACTTTGCCGTACAGTATAAGCCGTATAAGCTGACTGAAAGAGTGGAGAGCGTGAAGCAGGAGCGAATGACGACGGAATGCAACGACGACGAGGTGATCCTTCGTTCACTGCGCTGCTCGTTGGGCGTCGCTCCTTCTTTCTCACTTCAATCCACTGTACAATGCAATTTTCTCCTCTCTTTTACATTGCCGCTCTTGCACTTTTATTTCATTTTATTTCACGTTTCTCCCTTTACTTCTCTATCTGTCTCTTCACCGCGCTTTATTCACGGGTCACTGGTCGCAATCTTTCGGTATATGCACAACTTGCCACCAACACACACACACACACACACACACACACTCGTATACACTCGTATACACATGTATCTGTTTATACAGTTTTAAAAATGAACGTTTGTGTGCAACATGTTTTATAATATCATAAAATAATAATGAATATACATTTTTTATATACTATATATCTTTTGTTATTATTTTGTTTTGTCCGATAGACAAGTATATATAAATATATATATATATATTAAATAGTTAAAGAAATAACTACGACTTGAGTTGATATAATAAGTATTTCTTTCTATATATATTTCTTGATAAATTGATTAGGTATATAAAGTTGTTTATGAACTCGTGCGAGTTTACAAAATTGGTCGATCACCTCGTGCAACTTGATTGCTGCTACATATATATTCATACATTGCACCCGGATGTTATATATATTTATGAAAATATATTTTTTTCTCCCTTGCTTTCTTGCTTCTGTTGCCTCTTCTTCTTCCGCACTCTCTTTCACTATACTTTTCGCCTCTCCCTCTATATGACTTCCTCTTTCTCACGCTCAATTCCACGACACGGTTCGACTCACCGTGTGAAATGCGTTGGCGTATTACTCTTTATACTTTAAACGTCATACGTTATTTATACGATTAACTGTCCAACCTTATTTAATCGATAATATTTATATACATTTATATATATATATATATATATATATATATATATTTGTATATTGTTATTATTAAATATTGGGTATTGATATGGATGAAAAGTGTTAAGCGAACGGGGCAACAAGATACGTATCGTTAACCGGCTGCAACACTACTGATCTCGCGTGACACTCACGATGTTGACAGACAAACGTTGCGGCGGCGCTGGATCTCTCCGTCTTACAATATACAATACACTGTCTCCCTCTTGTCCTCTCTCTCTCTCTCCCTCTCTCGATATCTACATATAAATACATCACACTCTCTAACTTTGCTCCCACTTCATGAAAGGATTCGTGGAATACAGTCTCTACAATTTCTATAGTTGAGTCTCAATTGAGATTCATCGTGATGCTTTTCTTCACGTCGCTTTAATTCTCACATAAAATTATACCATCATGATTTATCAAACCACTACATTCTATTCATTTCAATCACAGCATCGTTGTACCTTTTTTTTTTTTTTTTTTTTTAAATTATATATCATCTTCTCTTATTTGTATTGATACTGTATATTATTATTTGCTCGTTGCTCTGTCAAGTTTTTGGCACGACAAAAGCACTCTGTATACTCGCGTACAGCCCCAAACATAATGTTAGTTAATTGCAAATATTCTCCGTTCAATTTTTAGCAATCGTAAATAAATGGCAATTTACCATACGCCGATAACATTATCTTATATATATACGATGAACAAATAACAGTGTATAATAAAAATATTTTAAACAAAATATATTCATTATTCATTAAATATCAATTGTCAATTGATAAATTGAATCATGTAATGTTTAATTGACATGTGTCTAAATTTTTGACCCCATTTTTAATTATCCATTACAATAAATAAAAAAAAAATATATCTAAATAATTAGGTGAATTGAATTGAAACAAGTGATTTAATATGTGACAATATGAAATCGGATTAAAGTATGGCCAATTGTCAATGTTCTATGAATAAAGGGACGTGTATTATTTTTAATTCTGCTATTATTACAATCTATACAGGGATTAATTGTATATGAAATTTAAAATAGAGGTTATGTCACAAATTAGTGATGGAGGTTGTGGAATTAATAAGGATTTCCGTGACACACACCACGAACGTGACAAAATGTTTTGTGAATGTCTATGTTCATATATAAAATTGCAATATATATATATATATATATTATTTGATGTAATATACTAATTTACGTGTAAGATAACAAACATATCGAATCAATAATGCAATAATGTGAATATGAAAAATTAATTACCTTGATCGAGGCAGAAACATGGATCCATCGATAAACACCGAACCCGACAATAGAATGTACCAACTTGTGGCCAATTCACCAGTGCTGAAAGCAAAAACCAAAATGAAAAAACAATTAAAATGCTATTTATTTGTTGTTTAATATACACTTTCACTGAATAATCATCGCGTCAACCGACCTCAAAAAATTATTCCAATTAAATTTTCCTTCACTGTTACATATTTAAATGCAGTGAAACCGCACGAGTGGCCCATTTGTTTTTTTAATTTTTTGTTCTCTTTTGCTCTCATGTTATATACAATGAATTTATTTATTTAATACTCTTCACGACGTCTAACGGTCACTGTTTTACATTTATTTTCCAGCGCACATGTAACGCCACCTACACCCTCAATTGATACCACATTTTTACCATATGATTATAATCGGTAAGGTAGACATTCTTCAGGTATAATGTTACCATAAAAATACATTGCACTGTTAGATGGCTTGATAGTTTATTATTATTAATCACGCGGCAACATTATCAACTAATTTAATGTTATAACACGCGCATACTTTGAATCATTTCATTTATTCATCAATATTATATACTCACTAATAAAGAACATGATTGGCATAGTGTCTCTCATATCGTACGACTTTGCAGAGGCCACGTAAAATTGAATCTCTGCACGGTCGCAATGCCTCTAGTCCGAGCAATCCATAATAAATTATTTGTAGATCCTGCAAAACAGACACAAAACAAATTTAATAAACAAACCAGTCAATATTGTAATTCATTAATGGTAAATAATGAATAATTATATACTACAATTGTCTTGAAATCTCCGCTTCTCTTCACTAACTCAAAACCAAAGAATACCAATGAAATATATAGGTAATGACCTCGCCATGATGTATTAACTCTTACAACAGATCGAAAGTCATTGAACGTTTAATTTTAGTTGCTACACAGGACTCACTGTATACATTCACACATACATAATGATATTATGGTGTTGAAGTTCCACATGTACAAAGTACATTTAATGTCAAATTTCTTCGTTACAAATATTCTATTACGAATGGATAAAAAAAAAACATTAAATCTACTTATAATAATTAATTTTACACAATATTCGCGTGTATGAATAATTGTTATATATGTTAAAGTATAAAATGAACAATATCAATAAAATATAAAATTTACACCAACTCAACTTTTATATCGTTTACATACAATATACATAGTGTGTACATATAAATTTCTTAGAAGCCAACATCACCTGATTACCGATGAAATTCATATGTAAATGAGATCCAGTATTTTATTATTCTCCTTTTCACATATATATATATATATATCACATTATATAAAATCATGTTTCAATTGCACTATTGATAGAGAAAAATTATATTTTTTTTCCTCTCCCGATCCTTTTCCATCATTTTTATTTCATTCATTTATTTTTATTTGTTTATCGATCTATTCTATTTATTTTTATTTATTATTTGTCAACGGTTTATATTGACAACAACCACTTCCATATCAAGAGCACATTTATCGAGGCAATAAAAGTTACCGTCATGCGACCACGGTACCACCCCACTGTATACCCTAAATCCACGTACAAAATTATATACATATTTATATACACAATCTTAAGGTATATATTTATACATACACCAAGTCAATATCCTCACATAGCTAATATAATAGCGTACAATAGTACTGTATCATCTATATATGTATGTCTCTATGTAGATATATGCTATGTATCCTGTACATGTTAACAATAAAATATACTTTAGTGAAAAATAAATTTCATAAAGATAAAAAGTGTCGAACGCCCTACACTTTTTTTCATTCTAAAAATCAACATGTTGTTTCATACTCTTCAATAACAATTGATTGAATATTCACATTACAAATGAATTTTTGTCTATGTGTTAGAAAATAGAGACAGCTGTTTTTATTATAGAAAAAAAAAAAAAAAAGCAAATACATTTGAATATCAAATATTCTCTCCATTTGGTCTATTATTTCATACATAATACATATATGAATAAAATTGACGTTTATATCAATTTTCAATTAAATATACGGTATACTAGCGTGATGAAATGCAATGAACCAGTTTCACCACTCGCCACATTATTTTCATTGCATAAATAATACTTGATATCGACAGTGGTATATTGTCCTTTATTTTATTCTCCCCTGTCGCTACATTACCTGCAATTCTTTTTCAATCCACCACTACTTCATTTTCACCCTTTATTCTTATTTTATTTTTATTTTATTTTCTACGACTACCACGAAATGTAGTAAAACCATCAGCATAGATATATATATATATATATACTGGGCGACCTTGAAGCTCATGATCGTATGTATTTTATACAAGTACTCGACGTGCATACATATATGACGACTGAACAAACCATGGCATATATTGTACAAAACCAAAGAAAAATAAATATATATAAACTGTCAATATGAAATGATTCCCCTTTGCACAAGAAAAAAAAAATATTTTTACACCACGAAATATCGTTAAATACTCAAAACATTTATGAATATAAACAATAAACTACTATTGAATTATTACAATAATCACCGATGGAATTATTTCATTTCAATGTCAAAGTCAATGCGCGTACATATGTACATTGACACAGCAAACTTTATAACCACATCAAGTGTGTTTGTACCGTTACATTATATTATATAGGTATATAATATATCTTTTCTGATGTCGCGCGTCTTCGTTGTGTCGTCTCTCAACGGAACAAAATAAAAAAAAAAGAAAATTCTACACAGAGGCAAAAGCAGGTTTTCCTCGCACAAAGAATGTTATTATCCACCGTCAGGTGCATCTCGCTTCTATATATATATATATATATATATATATATATATATATATATATCAACGTATAAACGTGTACAAAAATGCACAGTATTTGAACCAATCATCGTAATTTAATCCTCATTTCATTGCAATTCAACGCAGACAGGGTGAAAGAAAATCATTTGAAATATTTTCTTTTTCTACATTACGCAAACACTTTTTACATAATAACTAATTCCTGTATGCAGTGATAGTGAAATAAATAGATGGCTATATAAAAAAAATAAAATAAAATAATGTCACTGCGGGGAAAATTAAACGTACGAAAATTACTCGAGTAGTTTTTTTGATAAGAGATACTGTACGTTCGTATATCAAGTGCAAGTGTGAATACCTACCTTGCAAAATTTTTTGCCGTGAGATCGAATATCGGTTTTTGTGCATACTTGATTGGCTTTTGCACTTATATATATATATATGTATATAGAAGCTGTACATCGAGTGGTTGCCACATAGTGCGGCAACTGTTAATTAGTCTGGGGGATTTGAATTGAATGGCCGATTATACACCGAAGGGCGATGAGTTGAAAAAGGAAAAAAAAAAATTATTAAGTGAGTGAAAGAGAAACGACAAATTCCAATACATAGACAGAAACATATATATATATGATGTAGTCAAGGATGGTAACCAACTCACCTGAAGTGTTCTTCTGTCTGGATCACGACAGAGTGCCCGGACAAAATGTGGATCCAAGTATTCAGTCATACTGACACACTCAAGAAAAATCCAATGACGTTGTAGTAGTAGCAATGGCGATAGTGAATGTCGATGTATAAATTAAAATTGTTGAGATGTTTGCAATGATTTCGTTTTTTTTTTTCAGACATATTGCGTCTTTCATTCCATTCAATTTTGAAACATCAACTCGCTGATTTATGTCCCGAACAACATTGCAATTGAATATATATATATATGATTGTATGGGTGTGTGACTGTGTGTGGTGTTTGCTTTTGGCGAAGAAAGAGAGAAAACAAGACACGAGCCACGGGGCTCACCCGGGTCGCGACACTTTCACTCAAATGCTTGGCGCTTTAACATTTCAAACGATTCAGGTCACTCGTGTGTGGTGTCTGTATGTGTCTCTGTGTATATATATATATATATATGTGTGTGTGTGTGTGTGTGTGTGTGTGTGTGTGTGTGTGTGTGT
>CAJUYH010009324.1:0-13953 GCA_910591685.1 Galerucella tenella
CTTTTTGCAAATTGTTAAGAAAGTTGTTGATTGTTTGATAATACAAGTTTGGTTGTGTGGTAATTAGCCCGTAATTAGTTATAAACAATAAATATACAATAATAATTATTAAACAAATCTAGAGAAATAATCAAGCTTTACCAAAATTGATAGGTAAGGGTTTTTTGGCCGCTGATTACGATTCCAGCCCCAGGAAAATAAAAAACGTAAAAAACCAACTAAAAAAACCAACATAAGAACAAGCAAATATTTTGGCCAATTGATTTTTTATCAAAATTAGAAATTGTGCATCAAATTTGAAATAAGCGACATAAAATAAAGAAGAATACCTATGTACTTTTTTAGTAATCTTCCATTATTGATTTGACAACTGCCAAGTGTCAGGATTAAATATTTGATATTCATTGATCATTTGTCAGCTAGTTGACAATTTAGCTTAGCGTAATGCAAAAAAAGGTCATTTTTTGCCTGTTACTTTTTTCGGGTAATGATATCCAGATTGTTAACCACTCATTTCAAAAATTAGGTACCTACATCAGAAAAAAATTGTTTGAAATATTTCAGGTTAAAATAGGCAATTTAAGGACAATTAGTTAAATGGTAAATTTAAAATAGTCATATTTCGCTTAAAACGTATAATAAAACAAATTAAAATATTAAGAGGCTAAAAATTGAATGTCAGCCTGATGGCTTCAAAAATCAATACTTTTTCTACATCGGGTGAAAGAGGGAAATGTTTTTTTTTAAACAATTACTTATGCCAATTTTCAAAACTTCGCTGTTTTTTCATTAAATGCTCAATAGGACTTTTTACAATATGATTTTTCTTTTTCCAAACACTCCACCAACTTTTTGGCCAAAAACCGAAATTCAAAAATATCACCAAATGGTTTAATATGTGTTTATTTGTCCATAATTTTTTTGGCCATAACATATGTCCGAGTATAAAAAATTCTTATGGATCTCTTTAGTACCAAATCTGTGTTAACTCAATGTTCCTCATTATTTTTTTTGTTACTCACTATTTTCCAGATATTTAAGATGCAATAGTGTGCTTTAACAATTTATTCAGTAAAATGCCGATTTTAAGTGGCCATATCTCCCATTACATCAATCGTATAAAAACAAAAAAAACGCATTCGAATTATCTTCTCAACGGTTCAATTAGGCCTATATGCTTTTTTTGAGCTCGTTTTTGAGCAAAAAGAAAATTTTTTTTAAACTTTATGAATCGTTTAAAAATGAGTATTTTTGGTTAAAAATTAAAAACCTGAAAAAGAACTTTCCGTATCAAAAACCGGCAATGTTTCCAATAGGTAGGTTTATTTTGTTATTTTTTTTTGCCCCCACTGGAGGGCGAACCCCCCACCCCCTTCCAAGTTGAATTATCGGATTTGACACGCCCTCCTTAACAAAATTCAATTTGCTGTAAGTGGTTGTTATTATTATCGAATTAATTAGCCCACAATTTTCCCCCTTCACTGGATAACAACATTTCTTTTAAAATAAAGAAGCTTATCCAAAAAAAATGTCAAACAGAAAAAAATATAGGTATTCCGCACGCTTCCTCATTTTATAATACCTATTACTATTTTTTTGACTTTATGCAAATTTTGTTTAGTATTGCATTGTTCTATAACCAAAAGGTTAGTTAGTTTATATCTAGTGATTCTGTGTAATTAAATGATATTTCTCTCATATTCCGCCCGCTCGTAGGAAAAATGTTGTTCTTAACACAAGCGTGAAGTGTATTTTCAAGTTCTTGTTAAGTCGTCTACATAAATTTCAAATATATTTTTTTTATTAAGATAAGTGAGTATAATTTATTTTTTTAACTAAAAAGTTTATTTTCTTCAGATGTACCTAGTCTTTTAAATGTCCAGATTTTAATAATGGTAGGTTTGGTTTTAATTTTTATATTTAATAATTCACCAATCAAATGATAACACTACTTGACTTTGATTACCATCACCGTGGAAAAATGTCATCTTTATTTTTTTATTTCCTACCTTGGAGGAGCTGGCGGATGAAAGGCTCCAGTAGGAGGAGGCTGCATTCTATGATCCCAAACATACCGTCCATCGTGAGTCCTTTGATCTACCGGCAAAGGAGCGTGAAAAGCTGCAAAAGCTGACGGAAACTGCATGGGAAGTCCTGCGGACATAGCGGTTTGAAAATCCGCTTCTTTTTCCGGCATGTCACTAATCACATCTCATCACAAATTTGTCACAAGACACTAAATATGGGCATTGTAACGGTTCATTCGATTGTTAAGAGCATAACACATTTTTGTCAACACTCGGACTGTCAAATGTTTTGAGTTGCGTGCTTTATTTCGAAAAAGCGATTCACTACGTACATGGAACACTGCAGACAACATGGAACTAACCAGAAAGCAGAGGCAGGAGAATATTTCGGTTGACAGGCAGACCTTACAACTCAACTAAGTAGTGTAGGAGAGGGGCCAGGAGGGGAGGGGCTTATTTTATCCGAGTGTGAGGGAATGGACTTGCATTCTCTGATCACTTGTTAATGCAGTGGCGGGTTGGTGGGCTGTACACGTGAGTAAAAAGATCAGTAAATTATGTCTGCACAGAGATGTCAACGATTTCAAGAATCTCATTGTATTCTATTTTTTAATCTCCTATTCGAAATCTCGAGTTTTGGCTCGATTTAAGCTAATTTATTTGACACACGTTAAGTCAGAGGTGTACTGCTCCTACATAAAAATATTTTAGTTACATCAACAGTTATTGAGAAGCAAATATTGATGCCTAAAGTATATTTAGTATAGACTGCTTTCCCAAATTCTTGAGATGATCTCGCTGGAGCTTGCGACGCAGCTTGCAAGCAAAGCTTGGAGCACGTGAAATGTAACAGTTCTCCGTTTGTAACTTTTTTATATTTGATTGTAGATATTGAAATGGTGGGTAATTTTATACCCCATGCAATATTTTGGAAAACATTTTTTGCCAAAGGGGCTTTTAAGCGACAAATATAATAAAAATAACGACTTCATTAACACCATTAACATCTAGTAGTCCGGAATTTGAAAGCGTAAGTGTTCTCAAATTTTAAAAATTCGAAATCGCAGCCACACAAAATTTAATGGACATTAACGACTATCGATACGCGGTTTGTTGCAATCGAAAGATAATAAATTATAGTTTTATGAACAATAGCAAGAAAAGTGAAAAACCAAATTTACATAATTTAGGTACTGAAAGAAATTTTTTTTCTCTACTTTTACTTAATTTGACGATGAAAAATATACTTGATGGATTCATTAGTATTGAGACGTTGGTTTTCAAAAACCACGTATTAAAAAAACTTCAGATTTGACTAGAAGAAGACAGTTTTCAAAGTTCGGTAGCCACTGTGACAAGGATATCGAGTTCAAACCGAAAAAAAGTTTTTCCCGTGTTATTTATATGGGAAATCAAATTTTCAAATAAGGACCCTTAGGTGATTTGGAATTTTATTCTAACGAGAATTTTTTTCTATAAATTATCAAATTTTCAAAAAATATATATCGCCTAAAAATACACCCTAATATATAACTACCTTATAAAATATTATAATATGGAAATCAATATTAGAGAGAAAATAATAGAATTTTTTTTGAAGAAGAAAGAAAAAGGTAGAACGTGTCGCGGGACACACGGTAGGAACTTTAGTTCCTTTTAAGCAAAAATTATGTAATACATCTGACGTTATAGATAAACAATTTGCATATTCTTTGGTGGTTGAGTAGTAAGCACACCAGACTCTCACGCGGTAGACCCGGGTTCGATTCCCCGCGGGGAATTTTTTTTTATTGTTAATTTTATTTTTAAATAATCATTCTGCTTGATATTAATAACGACAACAGGTAGACGTTTGAAATATTTAGCAGAATATTCATTATTATAGATAATGGTACGGTACCCTCCATGAGGGAGTCCGACTGACAACTTATAACAGCATCGTATATTTAAAAAAGGAAACCGTAGCATTATACAAATTGGACATTCGTTTACCACAAAATTAGTGGAACGAAAAGTAGCTAGACCCCTTAATCGCGCAAAAAAAATTATGGAAATAATAGTAAAAATTTATCCGAACAAATTCAAGTAGATCACTAGCACTGCGAATACCAGCTTTGCTTAGAATTTCAATATAGCATCGGTGGTTCAGTGGTTAGAATGCTCGCATTGCAAGCGGGCGGCCCGGGTTCGAATCCGGGCAGGAGCATATTTATTATTATGAATCGCTGCTTCGTAAACGAGAGAGAGACTAAGGAGGCACAAGCACGCAAAAGCAAGGCACATAACGAAGCAATGTAACATAACGTAGCGTAACGTAACGCGTAACGGTCAGATCTTTTGCGTCGCGACCCCTGGTCGCTCAAACATAACCTGGCGTAAAGAACTAAAGTTCCAAAAATGATTTTGAATAGTTTCCTGTGAATAGTTTCCTGTATAAAATGATACATTCAAACTGAGTTTTATTGAAAATAATTGTGATTTAAATGCTGCAAAAAAATCATTTTTTTGACCTTTTTCTGAAAATTCTGAATAACCCGCAAATTTTTCGACGGATAGACAAAATAGGTGAGTAGGTACTATTGATATTTTTCAAAATCAGTCAAAAACTCGTGGCACCTATTTCTGATAATCTTTACATAAAATGTGGTGGTAAAATTATATCAATTAAATATTTTTAAATATTGAATTGTTTGATGAATAGATAAATTCAACACGGTGTAACGTCTGTTAAACAAACTTAAAATTATTCGCTTTAGTCAAGAAAATAGACGAATTTCAACACAATAACAACAAAATAAAAAACAAATGACAATAAAAAGTAATATGAATAAAGATTTTCATTCCCAATTATAAAGAAAATATAATAGATATTCAAAATATCCACCATTTTTACAGCATTCAGTATACAGCATAAGTTTTCGAAGCGTCTTAATTTTTAATTTTTCACTTGCTTAACTGAGATCATATACCATTCCAGAATACTACTCGTATATTATATTTATTTTGGCCCTTGACCGGTTTCACCAACGTAAGTTCGCACCATCAGGAGGATGACAGTGATGGAATGTCAATATGTAGAAATGGAGAAATATAAAATATACAACAGTAACAAGGATGAAATCATTTTAACAGCTGTCAGAGGCATGAAATCGATTATATATGACATGTAGTTTTGAGCTATTGCTTGAGGATTTGATGTTGTTTTGATATATTTCTATAAAACTCAATGAAATATACTTAAAACTACCATATTAGGTAGACTCCGTTTCACATAAGAAGAACCCACTAGAATCTAGAAGTTGCAGTCGTATGCGCCAAGAAGCTGCACATAACATTTTAAGATCGAAATGCAATTGTAGACTTGTAAATGTTTGAAATTATTTTATGAAACAAAATCATGTCGAATATAAAGTATTGACTTGTTTTTATTGTTTAAATGAAATATTGGTCAAAATAATAGTCGTGGTGTAAAATATTGTTTTTTTTATTGGTGAACCATTTTACCTATTCAAAGCACGCCTCATCGTGTTTAAATCGAACTTTAAAAAACGCGCGTGTTTTAAAGTTACCGTGGCAACATCAACAACTCGAGAAACGAAGTCTAAATCTATGGTCTAAATCAGTGGTCGCCAACCTGTCGATCGCGAGCTACCGGTAGCTCGCGGAGGCATTTCTGGTAGCTCTCACGATTTTAATTTAAAAAATACAAGTACCAAATGTATCTGGCCTATTGTAAGTAAAGACAAATATTCAGTTCTATGCCTTGTTGCCTTGAAAGTGAAAGCATTATTCAGTTCAACCTATTTTTGTGAATCTTCTTTTTCCAATATGAAGTTTATTAAGAACAAATATCGCAATCGACTTACATTTGGATAATTGTATTCGAATGGCTGTATCAAATTATACTGCAAACATTAAAAAAATTATCGATGAGTCTGAGAGTCAGCCTTCTCATTGAACATGCTTTTTTATTTTTCAATGTTTATGTTCATGATAGTGCGTTACTTTTTTGTTGTTATTATTAACTATTTTTAAATCTTACGTGACATGCCGTTGTGGCTGGATAAAATTTTGTGTTTATTTTTCAAACACCTTCGTTTGGTAGGTAGGAATGTAGCTATGAACAAGTACGTACTAGTAATATTAGTTATTTTGTTATTAGTTTATTATTAGTGCCTATGTATTATGTATTACCAGTTAAATAGTAAAATAAATACATATAATGATAAATTAACTGTGGATTATTTCATTTACGTTGCGTTACGTGGCTTCCGTGTGGGTAGTGGGTAGCTCGCTGTTTATTCCAAAATTAACAAAGTAGCTCAACACATTGAGAGGTTGGCGACCACTGGTCTAAATCATGTCTAAATGACAATTTTCTTATTATTGATCTGACAGGAGTTGTTTGTAACGTCAAAACTTTTATTCGAACAATATTTAACAATGTCAAATTCATAAATTAAAATGGAAAGTGCCGTTGGTATTGTTTGAAATATTAATATTTCGATTTTTCAAATCTTAGGAAATGGTATTTAAATTAATACTATTGACATTCACAGAACTCAATAAGGTTGAACTTCCATCAAAGTACAAATTAGTTTATGTTTTTCTCATTTCCATAACAACGCAAGGTATACATCATATACATCACGAATTAAACCATTTGACATTTAGTTCTTATTTCCATCTATTTTCCATTTCTTGTTGTTGTAGTAGTTATAGACCAGTATTTATAATTTCAAAGTGCACCAATAAAAAAAAATAGCGTAAGGTATTCGTGGATAACTAGTCTTTAAAACACTTGCCCTATTTCTCCGGCTTCACCGTCGTGCTCGAAAAATCGTGCGTGTTTTAAAGACCTTAATATCCACTTATACTTAAATATACTATTTTTAGATTTTTGTCTATAAATCTAAAACCTAAGGTAAAGTATTTCCAAGCCGTCACAAGTTACGGAAATGAGAACTCGCAACATTGTCTATCTAACCTTCTCCTGAAATTTATAACCATCTGATATCTAGACGTAATTGTTAAATTTGAACACTTAAATGTCAGAAATTTAAAAAAAAAATGAAGAATTTTCAGTACTTTTAATTGCAAACTTGCATCATCCAAGAATTGTTTTCTTTTAAAATGTTTTATAGCAATTGGGTGGAGGGTGGAGAACCTTACCGGACCCCATTATTAGGTGCACAGTCTTGTGCCTTATTTCTGTTTTGTTTCAAAAACAATAAGAACATTTTTGAAAACTTACCAAGCAAACGTCGACCAAAGACATTATTTTATGCAGCAATTTTACCATTTAATTACACTAAATTGTTCGTAAAACCGTAAAACAATCAGTCTTCACTTTAAAAGTAGCAAAAATCACATGATAATATTTATCCAAACTAATTAAGTATTTTTTTAAAGCACACTCTCCATACACGATACCGACGATTGTAAAATTCTTATTTAAATAAACAAAATGAAGACTAATATAAACGAGTTGTTGTAGTTGTAGAGTTTTTTTTTGTAAAAAAACCTAGTCGAGTGATAAGCCGAGTTGGTTTATATTTCTAACGTCGCAAAATCATACAATATTGAATATATTTCAACTTTTAACATAAAAAACTTAAATAATATTTTAATTTTTATATTCAAATACTAACAATTGGAAAATTAGCATAGGCGTCCATATTAAAACTTAAATAAAGTAGTAATAATATTTTTATTTAATTCTTAGAACCTTTGTCGACATAGAGGGAGCTTTTAATAGCACCACGAGAAATTCCATCGAGAACGCAATGTCGAAACAGGGAATACCGATAACCATCGCAAGATGGGTGACGGGATCACTGAGCGACAGATGCGTCCACAGCGAATGGAATGGTAAAACTGTCAAGGGCAGAGTTAGCGAAGGTTGTCCACAAGGGGGGGTCTTGTCACCGCTCTTGTGGATCATGGTATCCGACGAGTTACTACGCGTACTGGAGGCGGAACGAATACACGCCGTAGCGTACGCGGATGACTTTGTAATACTTGTCAAGGGCAAGTATGAGGAGGTACTACCTGATCTCATGGAAAGAGCCCTGCGAAAGGTCAGGCAGTGGTGTGGGAGCAAGTCTCTGGGAGTCAACCCTGACAAAACAGAGATAGTGCTCTTCACAAGAAAGTACAAAAGCAGGGTCAAAAAGGAAATCTCATTTTATGGGAAGGTCATACCGTATGCCTCGGGAGTGAAATATCTAGGGGTATACCTAGACAAGAAACTTAACTGGGGACAACACCTGCGGTTGCAGGGAAGGAAAGTCCTTAACATATTTATGCAGTGCAGGTCAGCTATAGGGACAGGATGGGGGCTAGAACCTCGGCAAGCTTTGTGGATCTACAAAGCGATACTGATACCTAAACTGACCTACGCAGCGTTGGTATGGTGGAAGGAGACGGAAAAAAAGACCTCAAGGCGTAGCCTGGATCACATACAGGCGGTCGTTTTACGAGGGATTTTTGGTCTAAAAAGAAGTACGCCCATGGCTGCCATCAGGATGTTGCTGGAAATAAATAGTCTGGATCTGGAGGTTAAGGCCTCAGCAACCAGAGCAGCATACAGACTGAAATGCAGCAAGGAATGGGAAGGAGGTGAAAGTGGGCACAGAACCATTCAAAATTTTTTGAGGGGATCAGTTTTCGACGCACCTCAGGATAGAATAACCAGGATTCTCCAGTTTGGGCAGCGATATAAAACGCGAATACCAAGCAGGGAGGAATGGGAGGAAAAACAGAGCCCCGAACACGGGGAAATCTGGTTTACAGACGGCTCCAAAACCGGAGAAGGAACCGGTTTCGGAATCAGTGCACCGAGGCGAAGGGATGATGTAGCCTGTCGCCTAAGACCGGAAAACACCGTCTTTCAAGCAGAAATGGCTGCGATAGAGGCGTGTTCTAGGCAATTGGTAAGGGCAGAAGTCCAAAGCAGATGCATTTGCATATGTACGGACAGCCAGGCCTCCATTATGGCTCTGGAAAACCCATGCACAAAGTCAAAGCTCGTTCGGAAGACAAAAAACACACTGAATGAGCTAGCCAGATTCAACAAGGTCGTTATTACCTGGATACCGGGACACTCGGGTTATAGAGGTAATGAAAGAGCCGATAAACTTGCTAAGCAAGGAGCCAAGTCGGGAGAGCATCCAGAAAGGGAGGTAGGAATACCGTACCGAGAAGGATGCAATACCATAACGAAGGAAGTAATTGGAAAGAGATGGGAAACCTGGAAGGAATCCCTGGGTCACAGATGGTGTAAAGAACTGACGGGAGATTTCATCTCCAGTTGGGCCAAATCAATCATCAAAATTGGTAAACGCAAGGCAAGAGTTGTTCTGGGTATACTCACCGGACACTGCGAGCTGCGATGTTACACACACAAAACACAGGGACATAGCAACTTGTGTAGATGGTGTGGAGAGGAGGAAGAGACCCCGTGTCATTTCCTATGCAAGTGCCCCAACCTAATGATACATAGACATAGATGGTTGGGAGCAGCGAGCCTGGACTCAGAGTTATTCAAAGAGACTAGCATTGACAACATACTTGCATTCTGCAAGAGTGTTGGCTTTAGTGCACATCTCTCTGAAGCAGCCTAAGCATAGCTTAAGTACGAATCGGGGGGAAAGGGATACAATGGCGAAAGCTAAGTGTCCCTGAGCATTGCACCCCGAATGACTTGTAATAATAATAATAGATTTTATTATGCTCAGAGCTGGGAGTAAAGAAAAAAGTAATTAAGTTACCTTTTGGAATTGGTGAAAAGTAACGGTAACTGCGTTACTTTTATAAAGTACTTGACATCGTTACTGTAACGCGTTACTGCAAAAATAGCATAATTCGTTAATTTTTGAGAAAGTTACGGTAATAAATATGTGACGCATTAGCAAAAGTAACGCGTTACTTTTATTTGCTTCACCTGTATGTATGTTTGTAACCGACTCCTTTGTACTCGAAATTGATCTACTTTAAACGACCAGATTAATTCGAAATTTTGTACACTCGTCAATGACCGATGACAATACAATATAGTAATAAAATAAAGGGTGTTCCTATTATAACGCAATCTTTATACTCGATTTTGACCCACTTTAAACGAACAGATTCATTTCAAAGTTTGTACACTTCTCAAGGACCGATGACAATACAATATAGTAAGAAAATATAGGGTGTTCCATTTATAACGCAAGTTAAGTCCGTTCGACGTTATTTTCGGTTGCAGCGAACTATCCTGTTGAAATAACGACTTAGTTTTAGACCGTCAAGGGGGAGAAGTGTTAACACGGGTATTTGAAAGAGCCCGTTCGTATGGCCCAGCGGTATTCCACTGACTGGTGGACTTTACTTACGATTTTGGTTTGTCATTTGAGCTGTGGCCTGCTCTCGCAGTTTTTTTATCATTAGGTGTGTTCTTTTTGACTGAGATCTCAACTCACTTCAGTTAAAGTGATGTGAGTAAGCACCAAAAAGAACGACCTACTCAATTGAAACGCGAGATCTGCCGTCACATGCGTGAATAAGAGACATAAAACATATAAACATAACCTATCTGGAATCTAGATCTCCAATAACCACGCTTGATTCATCCCCTCCACTTTATTTCCGACTCAATTCCAACTGATACCCCCTTACCACACATTCAGCATCGGTGAAGGGGGAGGAAAAATCTCAGCTCACTTCGAAGTGAGTGAATAAAAAAGAACGCGCACATTACCGATGTGAGCTGAGATTAACTGAGATCTCAGTCAAAAAGAACACACCTATTATGACAAAGCGAATGCCTCACAACATATATTATAAATTTTATATTTGATAAAAGAAAATTTTTTAGTTAATTAGAAGATTTTTTGGGAGCTCTGCAGCACTGCAGCGCTTATGTACTAGCCACCACTGGTACTGGTTATGTTAAAAAAGACATTTGTAGCCAGAATAATAGCCAATCAGCATTTAAAAGAAACAATCGAATGAAAATGGAAGATATTATCAAGAATACATTCTTTTTCGTTATCTTATAATATCTTCAAAAAAAATGGAAGTTGGCTATTCCCAATTCACTCAAAAACCCTCTTCTCAAAACTCGAATTCAATAATAATCTCATTAGATAATTAATTAATCTCTTCAATAACGTGAAGTCTGTTTACAAGCTATCATTAACTATTGCAGATTATCTTAAATGTGAACTAAACCTCAAGATAATTATAACTCTTAAGATCTTTGCTACAATTAATTAACGATGGAATTTACTTGATCTGTTCTTATTGTTATCTATTAGTAGGAAATAAATACTAACAGGTATGAATAGTAATTAATTTTTATTAATTAACAAACTTTCTTATATATAATAGATTGAAACTTTTTAACGGGTGGACAGATCAGAATGCAAAGGTTTTTTTCCTATTTATCCTTGTAATAAAAAACAAACCAAATTACATGCGAAAACAGAGTTTCAAACCTCAGGCCCATAGATTCTACTTTTTTTATTATATTTTCCCTAATGAAGACCTATGTATGTATGTATGTATTTTTTTTTGGGTGATATTCTCTGAGACCTAAAAGATCTATTGTGCCAAAATCAGGACCTAACTAACATCTTTAAGTGGTTATGTGATGGTTTGAAAATTAATAATAATATTGGGGAAAAAATCCAATCTCAGTAAAATTAAAAAAGTTTAAATATTTGGTAGTTATGTTAAGCTGCGTCCACATTACGTCGATCGACAAGGTCGATCGGCAAATCTCATTCGACACGTTCGACTTTCAACTCGTCAGTATAATGTGGACGTGTTGACCGACATACATCACCGCGCCATTATCAAAACTGTAAATATTTTGAATTGGTTTTGCTTCATTAAAATTTTTAATTATGAATGATGCAGAAGATGCTGTAATGGCAGCTGCTGGAAATCAGCAACACCGCTTTTGTCGCCGAAGATTTTGTGTACGACCCAGCCTCGTCAATGGTAGGAAAAAATACCATTGCTCTTCATTCCAATTCATATTGAGATACAACACAGACACACAAAACCAGCCAAAATGACTACGTTCAGGAAATGTTGAACAACATGCTTCGACACGTCCAAACTAGCCATGTCGATTCGACTTCCTTTTATTCGTACCGACTTGGTTCGGGTTGCATTCGATTCGACCCGACATGGATCGACATTTTCGGGCGAACATTATCGGCATTATCGATCGACACCATTCGACATAATGTGGACGCGGCTTTAGATAGAAAATTAAATTTACTTGAGCATTACATATAGAGAGAAAAATTGCAACTAGCATTTATTTTCCGCAAATCGCTAGAAAATTTTGACATTCCAGACAAAACTTCTTGAAGAAAAAAGCAAGTTTTCGTTACAGTTGTGTATATGCATATTTGTAGTTGCCTCTTGATTTCTTTGGCAACAATTCTAATGAACCAGTATTCACTGCCTCAACTAGCTCTGGATGAGTCCCAGAAATGGAAAGTTCATCATCACTTGTTATTTTATTTTCGAGATCACTAGCAATTAAATTTTTATATTCGTGAAGTTTGACAATAATTCAACCTTAATACGTTTCCATAGTAACCCAAGTAATTTTTTATTACGAATTTCAAAGAACCATTTATGTGAATAAAACTATTCGTGATTTTTTCAAAATCAGTTAATATCTGTCGAATTTTAAACGCTTTGCGGAAAAATAGTATGTTTACCTCATAGGAAAAGCCACATTCCTTTACTTTGATTAACTATGTCTCGCAATCTTCACAGTCGTCCAACAATGTTAGCAATGCACTATTCCTGAATACAGTAGCTAGTAAAAGTTCTCAATTGGCTACAGATCAATGGTATTGGTCCATTTCGACTATTTCGTTGTTTGTTTTTCTTCTCCACTGCCTTCGTTCACACCATTCCAGTTTACTTTTTTTTATTTAATATCCAAGCTTTACTTCACTTCACAAGGCATTTACCTACTCAGCGCTTTCCACCAAAATTTTATTCGAAGATTCAGTTATAATATAGTGTCAGTTTCACCATTCTTACAAATTTTACAGTAGTTTTTTTGTATATTACTTACTCAATTTTAAATAAGCACACCCTGTATGATAAAATTGTTGCTTTTGAGTAGCATAAAAATATTTATCTGCAAACATTCTCTTAGAACTACAATTATGACAAGATTTAAGTGAAGCAAAACCCGAGCTCGACACATAAAACTTGTCTCATTAATCTAAAATATCACCGAGAAAGATCAAAATGCTTTATCCCTTTTGTTAGTATGTCGAGAATTAACACATTAACATCTAGTTTGAGGAATTTTTACTAGTATCTTGATAGCTGTTATTTTTTTCAGCCAGATGTTTGAAGACGCCTCGTTATTATTTCTGAAAAGAAAATAGATAATTTTCTAAATTTGTAAGAGAGGAGGTATTTGAAGTGTCGATGTCGGTGGCGGTTCAGGGTTTCCCTTTTTTTCTATTGGTTTTTATGATATTCCTTCAGTGAATAATTACCTCTTACACAAGAGCTCAGTGCTTTAATGGCTGCTTGACTATCGGACATTATGATAATCCTTTGTCTTCTGTATCCTTTATCAATATTGAACTGGGCACACTTTCTTATGGCGTGGATTTCCGCTTGAAATATACTTGGGGTTTTTCCCAAGCTTTCAGAGTATTTGGTTCCTGGCCCGAACACCCCCTTCTATCCCAGTTCCTTCAATTGCTTTTGAGCCATCTGTGTACCATTGAATGGCATTTTTTCCAAGTCTGGTAATGGTATTTGGATCCCATTCTATCTTGTTGCTTAATTCCGTAACGAATTTCTTTGAAAAGTTATATTTTTTCATCATACCGTCTTGTGGCATGTCCCAGGCTGTCTGATTTCTAAGAAGTGAGGAGGTGGTTTTTTTTAA
>CAJUYH010009325.1:0-13953 GCA_910591685.1 Galerucella tenella
AAGCTGGATGTACACTGCCATAGTGAGACCAATCATCACTTATGGAGCCATTGCGTGGAGTAGTAGAACTAGCCTATTGACGACGAGAGAAAATCTCTCCAAAATTCAAAGACCAGCCTGTATATGCATTACAGGAGCAATGAGAGCATGCCCAACGGCAGCCATGGAAGTGATTCTCAGCCTCACCCCTCTGGTGGTGGAGAGCGTTGCAGAAAAAACAAGATACAAACTAGGAGGTTATTGAGATAGTTGCTTTCACCAAAAAGAGAGGTATAAGACCTGAGGGTCTAAATCTTGATGGAGTACCACTGCCGGTGGTTGAACAGGTGAAGTATCTAGGAGTGATCCTTGATAAATCACTGACATGGAAGGCTCATCGCCTAAGCAAGGTGACAAACACGTATTGGGCCTGTAGGAGAGCCATTGGTCCGAGGTGGGGACTGACCCTCAAAACGATCATATGGTTCTGAGTGATTATGCTGCCTAGGCTCACATATGCGGCTCTGGTCTGGTGACCGAGGGTAACCTTGGTCACGGCAACTGGCACGCCTTCAAAGGGTGGTCAGTTTGGGGGCAACTGGCTGCATGAGGACTACACCAACTGTTGCGATGGAGGTGATCCTTGGTCTTCGGCCTCTTCACCATGTGATCGAGGTTGAGGCGGGGAGTGCTTTCCTGCGCTTGAAACGGCTGGGATACGTGCGAAGAGGGGAAGAGTGCAGGCACGTCAAGAAGCTCCGGCTCCTGGAAGATATTCCAGTTCTGGCTCGAGCGGCTGATGAATGCCTGCGTAAGTACTACTTCGCTACCCCATACAGGGCCATGATCCTGGATAGAGAGTCCTGCATCGGAAAAAGAGAGGAATACACAGCCTAATGGGACCGTCTGGTACAAAGATGGCTCATGCTCCGGTGATAGAGCAGGGGCTGGAATTTACTCCAGGAACCCAAGAACACAAGTTTGTGTACCATTGGGTGATGGTGTATCTGCATATCAGGCCGAGATATATGCTATCTTGGAATGTGCGCAGATAAACCTAGACAGAGGTTATGTGGATCGACGCATAACCATATACTCCGACACTTTGGCAGCAATTAAAGCCATGAGTGGGTATACCAGCCACTCAGGACTTGCTAACGAATGTCGAGAACGACTTGCTAATCTTGCAAGGCGGAACGTGGTGGCTAACAAAATAAAAAATACGCAAGGAGATGAAGAAGTGGCTGAGGAATCAGCACCTCGCTTATTGGAATGCTCTGCAGGGTCCTAGACAATCCAAACTTCTACTGAAGGGATGGACTGATGGACACGCCAGGGCAGCCACTGAACTACCAAGGAGTAGGCTAAGGAAGATAGCAGGACACCTAACAGGGCACTGCTGTATGAGGAAACACCTCCACAACTTAGGAGTAGAGGAAAGTTCCCTTTGTAGGGGATGCGGCATGACTGACGAAACGTCAGTCCATGTTCTCTTAGAGTGTCCACACTGGGCTGTACTACGCAGGCGAATCTTCGGAGTCCCTGTTATGGCCCCTGGAGACACAAGCAGACATCCATTAAAAAGGTTGTGGCCTTTATTGAAGGGCTCGGCTTCATGGATGTCTAGGTAGCATGAATGGCACAATGGGCCCGCCAGAGGCCTCAGTGCCGGAGTTGTCCAGGACAAGGCTCGCCTGCACATTTAGTAGTAGTAGTAACACTGGGATGGGATTACCAGTGCTTATAGAATCCTATACGATTCCTGAGGGAATAGATGGAATGTTTAAGTTTAAATGCAGACAATCACCGATATGGGAAAGAAATAAAGTGAAAGAAGCACTGTCAAATATTGTCTTGAAATTTCCGAAAAAACGTATTTTGAACCTAAAAAGACCAAAATGAATTTTAAACTGAAATTTTAGAAGTATTTTCAAAAGACCAGTTAACTGGGAAGACAATTTACAAGAGCATACATAACCCGAAGGATTAAAAACAAATCCTGGGAATAAAAAAAATACCTTTATGTAAAAAAGGAGCATTTTCGTCAAAATATTCAAGGTGAAATGAGAATTTATTGTTTCAAGTGCCGTAAATTTCCAATTCCTCACGTAAATATAATTTTCCCAGTTTAATTATTGAAAATATGAAATGTTCTAATTATATTTGGAATTTAATAATGATCGCGTTCCTTGCTTCAAAATTACTCCGTATAAATAACTCGAACATAAAAAGACTGTAAAAGTTTTCATCATGAAATACTCTATTAAAATTTTATTTCTTCGAAAATCGATTAGAGCTGAATGCATAAATTAATTAGAAAAAAAGGTGGGAAAGCTCAAAAAAAAAAGTACGATACGATATTAAATTAGTTATTATCGTTCAGTTATTCTACAGGGTGTAACAAAAATGTAGGACATAAATTGACAAAAATAACTTGAATTCGACATACAGGGTTTGCAAGTGAAATAACTTAATTAGGATGGAAAATAAAATATTAAAATTGGGATAAAGATATTTAAATTTAATGCCCATTTATCATAATTAATTATTAACCCCTTAACATACCAATTAAATAACATTTGTTGTGGCCAAAAAATACCATTTGTTTTAAAAATTAACATTTATTACACATAATAATATAAGTTAACATAATTTGATATTTGAGATCGAAATTAATGAACAATAGTAAATTAGTAATTGGAAAGAAGTTGATAATGTTGTAAGCTGAAAATTTCTAAAACATTCCGGTAAATGTAGAAGAATTTAACATGTTTCGCACACTATTGCTATCACTATCGCACAAATTCCAATCAGATCTCGAATCTGATATATTGAAAGGTATTAGAGAATTTCAACAATTAAAACTTTATGAATTTCAAAATATTGTTAAGAACTCAGTCATTCAGAAGCCGGTCCTGTCGCAAACTATGAATGCGACCTTTCTAGAAAGGTTCTCGAACAGGTAATGTTCGAGACTGTTCTCAAACAGCGGAGATTCGGGGGACTATATATACGCGGGTTTTCGAGTGAGTCGAGGAAGTTGTTCAGTATACAGTGAATCGGTAAACAGTTTCAGTATACAGTGAGTGAACAGAAAGTGAATATAAATAGTGTTGAAGTTAAATAATTAGGACAATTATCATACCGGGTGTAGATAAATTAATAGACATTAAGTAGTGTGTATATACAGTGCTTTTCAGATAAAAGTATCCACCTTTAATAACTTTTGTAATACTGGTATTAAGAAAAAATCCAAAAACACGTCAATTTATGTTGGAAGGGGCAAGCATTATGGCTTATTTAAACTTACTGGAAAAGCCACCCCCTCACCCCTAGCAGCATCCCCTTCATTTTTTTAAATTACTTTTCATATTTTTTATGTAAAATTTGGATACTCCACTTTGAGCTGATTTCAAAAATGTATAATACTTGTAGGTTAAAGTGGTTAGTTTATGAGATAAACAATTTTTCTTTTAAGAGCACAAATTTTACTTATTTTTTACTTTCACCTTATTTGCCTGTACTAAAATGGGTTGTACAACAGTTCAAACTCTTTAATCTTTTTAACTGTGCTATTTATTCTACTTAAAAAATCCAAACAACAAAAAACTCTACTTTTTATTAAAGTTTGACATTGTCAACTAGAATTTGTAGTCACTATTGATAGTGTAATTTGATACATTATTTATTTTGTTTCTCTGAAATGGTTTACTCTTTGCAAGAAAGAATTGAAATTGTAGGTTTATACTACCAAAATAATAATTGTGCAAGAGCTGCTGCTAGAATATTTAACGAATTACATGACGAAAGACATGCAACTCATAAGTATGTAATTCAACTGATGGAGAAATTTACCACAACAGGGTCTGTTGGCAATAAAGTGCATAAGCGAGAGGGACTCGTAAAGAACGAAGCAATCCAAGTGGCAATTTTAGGGCAAGTCAGCTTAGAGGCTCAACAACCCCAATCGTTGTCAACAATAAGTAGAGCGATCGGTGTTTCATCTTCTACAGTTTTCCGAGTTCTACATATATTCAAGTACCACCCATACAAAGTTAAGTTGGTGCACGAGTTGAATGAAGATGATTTTGATCGTCGTCTAGAGTTTTGCGAATCAATGACGCAAATTATCAATAACAATCCACAATTGTTAAACAATATTTGCTTTTCTGATGAATGCTCATTTTCATTAAATGGCTTAGTAAGTAGGCATAATTGTAGATATTGGGCTGAAAGTGATCCACATATTATGCGTGAATTCCATACACAATATCCCCAAAAGTTAAACGTTTGGTGTGGTATCCTAGGTGACCACATTGTCGGACCTTTCTTCATCAACGGAAATTTAAATGGTGAATCATATCTTGAGTTACTCAGGGAAGGGGTTGACCCACGTATTACAACAATAATAGAAAATGATGATAGCCTTTCCGAAGATTTACTGGTATTTCAACAAGACGGAGCTCCCCCACACTATGCTATGCCTGTCCGACAATTTTTAAACGAAACATTCCCCGCTCGTTGGATAGGTAGAAGGGGGCAGATGATGGAGTGGCCACCTAGGTCACCGGATTTAACACCCCTAGACTTCTTTTTATGGGGGTATTTAAAAACAAAAGTTTATGCTACCCAACCAGAATCTCTGGATGATTTACGAGAGAGGATAGAAAATGAATGTCGACAATTAAATCCAGCCGTATTAAGCAATGTCAGAGAGGCATTTCAAAATAGATTATACCATTGTATGGAAGTGAATGGTACTCATTTTGAACACTTATTGTAACTTCATAATAAATAGCACAGTTAAAAATATTAAAGAGTTTGAACTGTTGTACAACCCATTTTAGTACAGGCAAATAAGGTGAAAGTAAATAATAAGTAAAATTTGTGCTCTTAAAAGAAAAATTGTTTATCTCATAAACTAACCACTTTAACCTACAAGTATTATACATTTTTGAAATCAGCTCAAAGAGGAGTATCCAAATTTTACATAAAAAATATGAAAAGTAATTTAAAAAAATAAAGGGGATGCTGCTAGGGATGAGGGGGTGGCTTTTCCAGTAAGTTTAAATAAGCCATAATGCTTGCCCCTTCCAACATAAATTGACGTGTTTTTGGATTTTTTCTAAATACCAGTATTACAAAAGTTATTAAAGGTGGATACTTTTATCTGAAAAGCACTGTATATTAAGTTTATTATAGTGTGTAAGTGTTTCATTAATAAATCAATAGTAATTAGCCATGGTGAGTGTATAATTTTATCCCACGGTAAAAACAGTTCAAATAAATAAGAAAAACATTACAATATATTGTTTTTGCCTGATTGTTGCATGGAATTCAAATTAAAACTTCGACTTGGAGACGTCAAAGTTGATAATGACATAGAATAAAATGACGTATCTGAGACGTCATTGGATGTCAAGGGGTTAAGTGATAAATTTTCATTCCATATTGTTACTGGACTAATAGTATTTTCTTCCTGTCGGGCTTTATAAAATTGAATTGAATACCTACCGAGTTGAATACGGAGTTCAAGAAAAAATATTCAAACGGAAAAGTAATAATTTACGATCTCCACACATTTTTCGCAGGTTTATTTTTTCGGTTTTAAATGCATTTGTCATTTTTATATGTTTCGGCACTATTAAAGTGTCATCAGTGGCCGAGCGATATGGAAAGATGGCGGATATTATGTAAAAGAATTCAGATCGGTAACGTTTTTAAGGATGTTTTCACCATAGTTGAAAAATAAATGGGGGTTTTTTCACTAAAAAATGGGTATCGGAATAGTGAAAGTTCAAGTGAGTGTAAAAACCGGACTAGTGAGAGTCGGGATCACGAACAGAGGGTTCTGTGTTTTATGCCGTATGCAAAAATATTGAATTTCAACTTTGAGTCGCCATATTTCGAAAAATAATTACTAGAAAGGGTCAAGAAATTGTCTTATTATAGAAAATTTGATGCTGAATCGACTGAAACTAAGTACAAGTCTGTACGATTGATATTTTTCAAATAACAATCAAATATCTTCAACTCTGTCATATGCCGTATGCAAAAATATTGAATTTCAACTCCTAGACCCTATATTTCGAAAAACAGTAATTAAAAAGGGCTGAAATTGTCTTATCGTAGTAAGTCAAATAGTTTATTGATATTTTTTGTAAATATTATATCATTTAATATAGTCCAGTAAATGAAGGAGGAAAAAAAGGCAAAGTTAATTAATGACGCCCTGTATTCATCTTCCGGTTGGAAGTTGCATTTGGTACCTCATTAAACATGAGACAAAGTTCTGCATGAAAACGCGTGCGAGGGCGGAGAAAATGGTCCCTAAAGACCAGGAAAATAGGTTTTCAGCCAATATCTTCTAAAATATGGCAGTTAGAGATTTTCGGTTCAGATAAAAATTGAAGTTCAGTTAATTTTCTACAAAAATGGTCCTCATGATTTTTTTCGCAACATTAATATTTTCTGCAAAAAAACGGGTTGAAAAACCGGAAATTTTGAGACGTGTGAAATATGCAAGTTTTAAACAAAATTTGAGCTGGGGGGTGTTGGAAATCCATTATTTTCAATGTTTTGGATTGTGAAAACCAATTGTAGATGGCGCCACCACATTTTACAGATTGGGAGAATTCTCGGTGCCATAAATGAGAAACCCTGTAACCAGACACTTTTTATGGATATTTATGTTTCCGAGGGTCTTGTTTTCTTCTCAGATGAGGCCTCAAGATATACTTATTAGGAAAACGGGCAATAAGATTAATTCTAGCGAGATGGACCTCACCAGTGGACCTGAATCTAGTAACAATCAGCTTTGCACATGTGGCACAATACTGAAGTTCATTAGGCTTTTGGTAAGGAAAACTGAAAATGCCTCAAGAGTAAAGAATATTTACCCATAATACTCAGCAACAATTTCTTGCAAATTCTTCGCAAATTTTTTTGCAACCAGACTGATTGAGGTAGAGCACACGCGCGGCGAACGACGGAGAAACGAAAGTAATAAATTATATCGTATACATTTAGTTACACTGGTTTTTCCTCGGGGTATCAAAGGTATGACTTATATACATCGATGGAAAGGTGGAAATTCCCCCGTTATACTAGTTAAGGTGTTAAAATGTTAGAAATAAAGAGCAGGGAGAAAAAAACCACAAAAAAGTGCGTTTATTCCTTGAGCCCGCGTTTCCTAATTTTATTGAAAAATGGACGACTTCGTCAAAAAAAGTATTTGCACAATCGAAATGTAGACATTCTTAGCTTTCAAATGATGTATCATAGAGACCAATTGGATCATGTATAAATTTTTAATTGATGGTTGTTCACAAAATTTCCCCGCGCTCCAAAAACAGCAAAAATTTGGGATTCAATAAACAACGATTAAATGAAAATTAAAAAAAAATTAGGGTATACAAGTTTCAGGGATGACAAAGGACCTTATGAGGACCCAGAATCAAGAGAATTTTGAGTAAATTAGTGCAATACAAAAAAATAGGAACAAATTCCTAGCGAGGTCAAAATTGCCAGGGAGCAGAAAGTTTGACCCGTGTTCCGATATGGCCAAAAGAGTCAAGCGTGACTCAATTCACAGGGTATGATAGCAGCAGAATTCCTCTTTCACATGAACTTTGAATCATGCATTTTTCACAAAGTTATTGAATAATTTGTCCCCCCGCTGATGTGTAAATACACGGACTGTGCTCTCCGGCATACAGCACAGAAGCTCATTATTCGATGTGCGCTTGGTACCGTTTTTCTCGAAACCGGTCAAATTTTTGAGAAAAATCATAAGGACCATTTTTGTAGAAAATTAACTGAACTTCAATTTTTATCCGAACCAAAAATCTCTAACTGCCATATTTTAGGAGATATTAGCTGAAAACCTATTTTCCTGGTCATTTGGGACCATTTACTCCACCCTCGCACGCGTTTTCATGCAGAACTTTGTCTCATGTTTAATGAGGTACCAAATGCAACTTCCAACCGGAAGATGAAAATAGGGCGTCATTAATGTTAACTTTTTTTATTTATTTACTGGACTAATACTGATTTTATAAGATCTACGCCGCTGTATCGAATCTAAATTTAAGTTTGTACATTCGGCGTAATTTAGGAAAGTTTATCGTTTCTTCCAGGTTTCGCTGTACTTTATATTTATTAGATTTGAAGGAAAATGTTAACCTCTTCGACTTGAATTGATGTGAAAGTAAAAAGCAATATGTTAGTTTAAGTCTGCCAGGTGGATTAGAGTAGATTACTATATTGAAGAAATGTGTATATACAGTGTGTCCACTTAAAATTGCAGCGGATGGGAAACTTTTATTATTGATATTACAAAAAATAAACAACTATTTTTATGAAAAGTTCTGCATGGTCTCAAACCATTAGATAATTCTAATATAAGTGATATTGCTTTGCGTATGTGTATCATTTCAAAAAATAATCAAAGTACTTACTGGCAGCTTAGAATTTTGGAAACATAAAGGTTAACAAATATTTCACGAATACCTAGTTTGTTTTAAAAAGGACATAGAGGAATGGAATGCAGTAATCCTCAAGGTACTATTTTTTTGTCGGGAATTTAAAATGTATGAACTGCTTTTTCCATCCACATTTGCAAGGAATTAAAAATTGTTGCTGCATCCTATTCGTGTGCATTCGAATACCTACCTACATAGAAATTTTTAAAGATCCGCTTTACTAAAGACTTGCCACGGAGGGTTCTTAAGGAGCTCTCAAATCTCTATAAGCCGTTTCAAGGAGTGTCCTTTTAAAAGCAACTTTTTAAACCCGAATCTCAAATCCAGCACGTTCAAACATCTTAACCCGGATTTTATACTCGCATATATAAAATAGCCAACAAAATCCTAATACCTACTTTGAAATATTACCTAATTTTTTATTATTTATTCGCCAAATGAATCATTTTAATTTTTTGAAATAATATTCTTACAATTTTGACAATTATTCAATCGAAAATATCGAAATACGGTTCTGGACATTAAACTAAAGTCCGTTGGCTAAATGAAAGAACGTAAATTTGAAATTTACATCACGTATTTTCCTTTGTGTGGGAGTCTCACAGTTTATTTTATTGTTTTATTGGGGTAAATGTGTTAGGTACTAAATAAGGGGCTGAAAAATTTCATATTTATTCAAAAAAATATAAATTTTATACCTTGAAATCACTTACCACGTCAAGATTGAAGAGAGACGACACCTTCTTCATAAACCCATCTTTTTCTTGTCTACTTTTCTTTCTCCCGCGCGTCGTCATTTTTTATATTTAAACTAATATACGGAGTTCACACCGAAATTAAAACTCTCACGTCACAATTCATAATAAAAGTAGTCGATTATTTACACAACACTGAGTCTTTAAAAAAAAATCTGTAAATAAAAAATATTATGATTATTATGTAAATTACGTGCTATATATAATGATAATGTAACCTCGAAAGTATAGGAATAAGAATAAATACAGTGTATCTTCTGTAAGTTCCTTGTGGCATTACTTATTCTTTGGGAATCAAACCACAAATTTTTTTTATTTTTAATTTCGACGTTCCGGTAAACTAGTAAGAAAATAATTTTTGGTCCCTATCTAACACAACGAAAAAAATATGACAACTAGACAATCAATAATATTTTGAAGTTTAAGACTACAAAACTTTGTTGTCAAATTTTATTAAGGTCCATTCATAGTAGATCACATCTCTGGTAAAATGTGAAATGAAATATTTTATTTTATGACATTCCAAAGATATGATAGTCTACTAGAAATGGAATCCAGTGAAGTGCACGTTCCAGGAACGGTTTTTATTGGGATAGCGCTTTTTTTTGCTTATTTTGGAAATGTTGTTGCGTTTGTTGTTACTTTTTTGTGTATGATTATTTTTGTTTTCAAAATATGTATAACTCAGTTTGGTGATTTTGTGTATTGAAGTGTGTATCGATTAACAACTATTCCAAATCCACAATAAGCCCAGGAGGCTGAGGTGGTACCGGCGAAAGGACGGCTCCGAAGGGGAAAAAAAAAAAAAAAAAAAAACAACTATTCCAATGATAAATCATAAGAAAACCTGGATAAAAACTTATGATGCTATCCTGCATTTATCTGCATTTAGTTGTATCAAAGCACTTTTTTTGAGTTTTCGTCTTTTATTATTGGGCTCTTTCAATATTATTTTTGTCGAATCCCATTGAATTTTATGCCCCTCTTCCCAAGCATGTTTACAAATACCTGACTTAAAGAACTCCCTATTTTTGATATATTTTTTATGTTCACTTATTCGGACTTTCAATGGTCTAGATTCTAGATGTTTCACCTAAATAGAATGTGTCCTTGAAAAGTCTTCGAAAGTGTCCAAGCGAGGTGTACACCGCAGGTGGAAGTATCTGGAAATTTGGTGGAAGTATGTGGAGGTATATGGAAGTTTGGTGGAAGTATATGGAATACAGAAATCAGACGAAGTGAGGTGAAAATAACAAACTTGGAATTATTGAATATGTCATTATACAGGGTGTTGATGAATAGGTGTTACAAATTGAAAGAGCGTGTAGAAAATGCAAAAATTGGCGTAAAATTTCCTGTCGACATGTCGACCCATGTCGGGAGCTATAGTTTTCGAGGTACAGGGTGTTAAAGTTTACCCATCGCGTCCAAGACATGAACGTAAAAGCCTGAATTTAATTCCGTCGCAATGCATCGTAAGCCTTGGACTCTTGGACTAGCCCAGTTTGTGAAGCATTTTGAAATCGAGTGTCATTAGTACTAAATATCAACTCAATAGGAAATTTCCTGTAACATACGAAAGTGAAACATGGGTTTTAACAAAAAAACAGGAAGAAAAGCTGTAGCGCTGGGAGCGAAAAATTCTGAGAGCAATCTTCGGTGGAATAAAAACACCTGAAGGATGGAGGAGGAGAACAAATGAAGCAATAGACATGTTATATGGAGAAGCAAGGATAACATCGAGAATAAAAACATACAGGTTAAGGTGGTTGGGACACGTAGAAATATTGAACAAAGAAAGAATGACAAAAATGGCTCTTTACAGGACTGTTATTTGCAAAAGAAGAAGAGGACGGCCTAGAAAAAGATGGTTTGAAAGTGTGATGTCTGATATAGGTAAACTGAAAATAAGAAATTGGAAACGGAAAGCTAAGAATAGAGAGGAATGGAGAAAAATAACTGCCCTGGGTCTACAAGGCCTGTAGAGCATATATATATATATATAGGAAATTTCCTAGATATGTGATAATAAATATTTTATTATGATTGATAAAAATCGGCGGATATTAATCAGAAGATTCACTTTTATCAGTGTAAAGATAAGTACAATTGAGTAATCATTGAAGTATTCTTATTATCGAGTATTGCGTGTGCTGGATATATTAAATACGAGGGGGTAACAACTGGGACAAATTTTGTACATGTATTGCGCATTACATGCCTTTTCATAGTAATACCAGTAATTCCAATGTAATGCCAGAATTACTTCGTAATGTAATTCATTGTAATTCCAGGAATGCCATTACAATGTTACCTGGATTGTAACAGCTTTACGAACGAACATTAATTAATTTTGCTTAAAACAAAAGTTGTACAAAAAAGTAATTCAATTCAATACACGCATATCCGAGCTGTTATCGAAATAAATACGGCGGTAATAATCTTCAGATGATAATTTAATTGAAAACAAAGGGAAACATACAATAGAGTTCATAATTTGAACCTGGGTTTGGATAAACTTCTTTCTTATTTTTTTACATCATATACAACAAAACAAATTCTTATTCTATTTATTCAAACCCCAATCAGAAAAACGGTCGATACGATCAGATTTTATTAACTTCCTTTATTTAAACTGAGATTTTTCATTTATTTAAACATATTCCCTAAATAGTCTGTAATATTGATGTTCTCAAAATCTTGAGCAGACTAAGGAGAAGGGGACAAATTATTACGGATAGCTTGAAAATCTTCTGACACTTGACATGAATCTTCACCATCATCTATTATTATATCTGGTTCATTGTCACTGTTATTTCCAAGAATTGTTCTTTCATCATCCTGATTATCGGTCTTGTTAGAGTTCTCATTTTCTGGACTTGAATTGTCAAAGATAGTTCATATTCACAAATGGCTCTACTCAGTGCTCGATTTCTAAAAATTGAGGTACCGGAACTCTGTTAAGGGTGGACACACCGGGGGGTCTGGGGGGTATTCCATACCCCCCCAGCAAAAGGGGGGGTATAAGGCATAAGTTTAATAAATCAGTTAAATACATGATGTTCTTAATCACGCTCGTAAGTTAACTCACTGACAAAGAATTTTAACTGTTTTCAAATAATTTAGTTTTTTTACAGAGAGAGGTTCCGGAACGCCGTTCCGCCTGAAATCGAGCACTGGCTCTACTGATTCCATCCAGGCTTAGATTTATGTTCAATTCTATAGCATCCTGTATTGCGTCTTACTTGGCTTTCTCTAGAGAAATACCTATATCTGCAATGTTTGGTACGGGCACCGTACATTAACTAACGACAAGTAGATTCACTTATCACTTGCGTCGGAACCTTTGAAATTTTTGGTACATCGTTTGTCGTCGTACTCATCCGTTATCATAATACAATTACGAGGGGCAGACGTGAGGTTCTTATTCTTAAAATGAATTGCGAGAAATTGAAGTGCGGCAATATGCAAAAGCAATGTTTCGGCAGACACGGCTCTTTGTTTTTTCATCAAAAGATTCCGATTTGATTTTAGACACCCCTAATTAAAAAGTCTGCGCACGCCTATAATAACATGTATTCGAAGATTTTTGCAGAGACCCATGCTATTTACATTATCTAATATGTCTATATTCATTGAGCTAATATAAAAGAATTGATCAAATTACCTATATCTGGGGTAATAGCATTGATGGTCTTTATTCTAGCTAATCTGTCCATCGTTTCACTTACCTCGAGTTCAAATTCTGATCACTTCAATTCAGTCACAAAATTCACAGTTATTCTATGGAATACAAGCATGATGCGGCGTAATTCGTACGTAATGCCATGTAATACCAGTATAATGCCGCGTAATCCCGCGTAATACTAAAATAATTCCGCGTAATGCCGGTAATGCTGGTAATGTCACGGTAATGCGTCGTAATGCATCCAATTTGTACATGTATTGCCACCAGTTGTTACCCCCTCGATTAAATATGACATTGATATACTATTGTCAAGTGCATTGTAGCATGATCATTGCTTGGTGCTAGTAGTATTTTTGTGACATTCAGTTGCAGAATTAATATTAAAAAAAAATTCAATCCAACAACAAGGGTAAAGAAGGAAAATCAAATACCACCCCTTCTCGTATACAACTTATTTACATTTAAATGAGAATGTCAAGGCAGAAATGTAGTTACAGTGCTGTTATATATATAGTTATACTATAATATACTAGCAGAAATTCACCTGTTCTATACAGATTTGAGGAAGAATGGATAGAATATCACCTATACTCTAATAAAAGCATGTACCTATACCATGAATAGGTCGATATTTTCAATAATATATTTCGTTACATTATTTTTGTAGCATTTCCTTTCTAGGTTAGATATATACAGGATGTATCACGACACGTTTAAATGCCCGTTTGTAATAATTATCAATGATCCTAAATAAATGATAGATATAAGTACTTACACATTTGAGTTAACTGTATAAACCCTCACTTCGTGGAATCTACTCATTATATGGTTTTAAATGAAACTAACTGTTTTTAAATGACTCCACAATATATTTGTAAAAATAGGTAAATTGCAAGTAAATTGACAATTGTTTCGATATAAATATCATCATCAGAATGACAGAAGTTACTTTTGACATGATGTATACTTGATATATATTTGGCTAGTCCAAATAGTGCCCTAAAAAGAAGAAGATTTTACAAATAGCAGCTTTGATATTATTAGCCCT
>CAJUYH010009326.1:0-13947 GCA_910591685.1 Galerucella tenella
TCGGTGTTCCTTATCATAATTGTGTAGAGCCAGTGTGGAGCCCCATGTCAGATTCCCCAGATTCTGCACATTATTCTTTTGCTGCCAGAAAAGCATATATAGTTTCCTTGGTAGTATCAATTTCCAAGTTGTACTTTGTCTTCTTATCGTAAAAGCAGCTAGTTAGGCTTCTTCTTGAGGACACTGGTTCTTAATAATTCGTAGTGTTTTTTGTAGGACATTCATAAATATCACTGCAATCGGGATCAAAGCCTTGCGTCCATATAAACTCCACCTTGAGGACATCCTTCAGTTATCCTAGAGGTTGTGTTATACGCATGTGCCGTTATAGTGTTATGCTTGAGCATGGATCGTATCCATCTGCGTGTGGTGCTGTCTACCTTCATTGTTAAAAAGTTGTCTTCATTAATATTTCAGCGGTGATATATCTTGAGAAACATTCAAGCACCATTCTTTGAGAAGTGAAATAGTTCATATTAGATCCAGCAGTTTTTTTGGAAACGCGACTTGAAAAAATTTCCAGAATTCCCATTTTTCTTGTTAGATTCACGCCACTGAAAAAATGTGTATTCTCCAAACTATTTTTCACAGTACATCGGAGTTTTTTCGAAAATTTTGATATTTCAAAGTATATCTTGTTACAGTTATATTTATAGCACATTATGTATGCAAATCCCTGTTCAACTGTACTAGTGGGTTTGGGTATTTCTGAACAGTTATATACGGTCACTTGATAAACAAGTTTCAAGTTGAATGGGGCTATCATATATGTAGGAGAATAACATTGGGTGTGTTCTAAGTGACAGAGCTGCTGAATTAAGCAGAAAAATGCTGCGAGCACTTGGTACTCTTGATTTCCGCTGTAACAACTACGCATGTCTTAACCGATTTGACTGTAGTGAGCGTAAAGTTTCTTTGCTCAGCAAAATAGACAGCTGCTGGGACTGAGCGTTAGGGGTTACGGCATTTAGAACGCTGCGCCTACCTAGCAATCTCAACCACTGTGGCCCTTTTGGAACGCACCCATTATTGTCGAGGCCAGTTGCTTATTGTTCTGAAGTTTATAGGCTCGATATATCACTGTCATGAACGGAGTATTGTTTTGGAATCCCACGAAGATTCATAATTGTCTGAATTCATTAATATCACACATGTGAGTTATGTGTTTGATACTCCAAAGCTAGTTTGAACTGAATGTGAGTGATTTTACAATGAAGTTATTTTTATTCTCTGGTTTATTGCCGTTTTCAGTTTATCACCTGGGTTTGTGCTATAAATTTAATGGAGAGAAGGTATAGTAAATTTCAGTAGAGGGATTTATTAGGTGAATAAAAATTGACTATGGGACTTTGAGATGAAAACAACCGAAGCCAAGAAAAATCAACAAGAAGACCCGAGTTCTCTCAGACATCTTCCAAGCTATGAAATTCTTTAATTTCTGCGGGATTAAATATTCGTAGGTGGAGTGATTTGCGTTGTAAGTAACTCAGAGAAGTGTCAAAAAAGCCTTCCTTTTCGAAAATTAAAAACAGTTTCTCAACAAATGTTGTGACCTTTATATTAGACTTGTTGATTTTATCATAAAATAAGATATGTCATACAAAAACTGTCAAAATAATATTCGCGAAAATTTTTCCGATAGTGGGCGCTGCAGTTTATGTCAAAGCTGTCAGTGGAATGGGGAAAACAATGCTAACCCAGATAATTTGTGGCTAACTCCCATTTGTTTCAATACACGTACTGTAATGGCGATTTGGTTTGTTTTCCCCCTTCCAATTTTGCTCGTTTTCGCGAATAGAAATGAATAAACGTCTATTTACCAAAAGATGGAATTAATTCAGTTCCATTCATTAGTTTAGAACCTTCTCAGAATTATAATAATTGGCGACGAGTGAAAAAAAAAATATATTCATCCAGTTCTCAGGAAACTATAAGAAGATTTCAATTATACTTTCAAATGGACGCCGAACAATTCAAACAACTTATGGCTGTAATGCGTGAGCAACAGCAAAGTCTCATCAACGAGATTAAGAATCAATTACGTCCGGAACAACAGCCCTCAGCAAGTATTCCTGTGAATTTTTCAAATATAGCACCCTTTGAAAATTTTGATTCCCGCAAAGAAAAATTTTCCTGTTATCTTGAACGTTTTGAAAACTATTATAACATGAAAGGAGTTAATGATGAATCAAAAATTGCTCAGCTGCTCTGTGTTTCAATAGGTTCCACACATTATAACAGTTTGGCAGCATTTATTGGTCCCGACAAAACAGTAAAACTTTTAAATTACAAAGATTTAGTGCAGGTTTTGAAACAAATGCTAATACCAAAGAAGAGTGTCATTGTTTCTCAACATTATTTTCTGAACGTTTACCAAAAAGAAAGTCAGACAATTGCCGAATATGTTGCAGCACTTCAACGCGATCTTGCAGATTGTGAGTTTTCAACTACATGTGAATGTACCAAGTCGGTCTCTATCGCAGACATTTTTCTCAGAGCTCAGTTTATTCGTGGGTTGCGTGATGATTGGTTAAGAGAACAAGTTTAACAGTCAAACATAACATCTTTCGAAGAAATATTAAAAAAGGCAACTGCTCAGCATTCCAGTTCGAATCACTCAAATTTCAACACAAGCGATATTAGATCAATTTCAAATTCTACAAGACATAATCGTTCCAGTTTTCAATCAAATTCTCGAGCACACAGTTCAAATCACCAGAAATTGCGATACCACCGTAGTCAACCAGATTACAAGGCACTTGGTATCGAAAATCTTTGTATTCGATGTGGCAGAAACAATCATAAAATTGGAGATTGTCGTGTCGATAAAAAACAAAATTTCCTGTCAATCCTGCAAGAAAATTGGACACGTTGCGAAAGTTTGTATTAAAACATTGTTAAATGCTCATCGCAAAAGATCGGGCATAACAAGTTCAAGTTCCACATCTGTGCATGTTGTTTCTGACGACCAACCAATTTCCGATTTTGAGTATGGCGTTAACCAGATAAATACATTATATAATCATTTTGAAGTGGTTGATTTATTCGAAATACTTCCTGATTCTGATAAATATTTTATTACGGTGTACTTAAATGGAAAACCTCAACGTTTCGAAGTCGATTCAGGTGCAAAGTTTTCTTTACTAAGTGAGAACGATTTCAATAATTTAAATTTGAATGGACCTATGAAAAATTCAAACATAGCCTTCAGATCCTATTCAGGCAATGTAATTCAATCCAAGGGAAAAGTCTCTGTTAATGTTGAATACCGTGGGAAGGTGATTGAAGATGAACTACACATCGTTTCTGCTGGACATTCTGCTCTTCTTGGGCGACAATGGATTCGAGGACTAGGTATTGAACTTCACCAAATTGACACCGACATGAAAATCTCAGCCCCAGTATATACCATGCAGCACGACAAATCAATCGAAAGTATATTCAAAAATTTTTCACCAATATTTCAAGCAAAAGTTGGATGTGTTCCAGGACTGCAAGTGACAATTCAACTTAAAAAAGACGCTAAACCCTCGTTCACAAGAGAAAGAAGTGTACCATATGCACTCCGGGAGCTTGTAGACAAAGAACTGGATTCCCTAGAAGCAGATGGTATTATATCATTAGTTCCTACAAGCGACTGGGGTTCACCTTTAGTTGTAATTCCGAAAGCAGATGGAGGTGTTCGATTATGTGTCGATTACAAATGTGGGGTTAACGAAAAACTAGTTCAAGCAAATCACCCAATACGTCGCATAGACGATGTCTTAAATAGTCTTCGAAATTCTAGATACTTCTGTAAGCTTGATCTGTATAAAGCTTATTTACATATACAAGTAAATGAAGAAAGCAGTGCGATTCAAACAATTTCAACCCATCGTGGCACTTATCGCATGAATCGTCTCAGTTTTGGAATAAAAACAGCTCCATCCGAATTTAATCGCATTCTTTCTCAGCTCCTCAAGGGTCTAACAAAAACGGAATCATATTTCGATGATATCATTGTACATGGATTGACCATTGAAGAATGTACTGAAAATCTAAAATCATGTTTGCAAAAACTCATGGATTATGATCTTCATCTCAACAAAAATAAATGCTCATTCTTCAAAGAACGAATTGAATATCTTGGACATATTGTAGAATTCAACAAAATTTCAAAGTCTCCAGTCAAAATACGCGCAATTCAAGATATGCCACGACCATCTAATATAAACGATGTTAAAAGATTCCTAGGTTTAGTCACATATTATTCCAGATTTGTTCCCGATTTTTCTACTATTTCATATCCTCTTCGATGTTTGCTAAGGAAAAATAAACGATGGTTATGGACAGCACAGTGCGAATCAGCGTTCATGCAATTAAAGACTGAGCTTTGTAGCAATCGTGTTATTATACCCTTCGATCCCTGTTTACCTCTTGTTTTAACCACAGATGCAAGTCCCACTGGAATAGCCGCAGTACTCAGCCATACTATAGACGGAGTGGAAAGACCAGTGGCATATGCTTCGCGTTCGCTTACTGTCTCTGAAAGCAACTATAGTCAGCTCGACAGAGAAGCGCTTGCAATTATTTTTGGTGTTAATCACTTCTATAATTATCTATTTGGAAAGCATTTCTTACTCATTAGCGACAATGAGCCAATTTCAAGAATATTCCATCATCATAAAGCACTCCCACAAATGACTTCTTCACGTTTACTTCGTTATGCATCATTTCTCTCAGGTTTCAATTATTCGGTCCAGTTCAAGAGAGGCAAAGAAAATCAAAATGTTGATTGTTTGTCTAGAGCTCCAATTCAAAATTCAAATATTTCAACTGATAATCGAATTGGTGATGAAGTGAATCAAATATATCATCAAGTAATTTTCCAAATTTCAAGCGAGAAAGTTACATCAACGATAATTAGAAATGAAACCAAAAACGACCCAGATCTCAGCAAAATTATCCAGAGTTTGAAATATCAATCGATTGATTCAGAATACACATTGATTGACGACATACTTTTTAGGATGGATAGAATTGTAATCCCAGGAAGCTTAAGATCCAGTATACTTGAAGAGCTACATGAAACACATCTTGGAATTACAAAAATGAAGCAATTGGCACGCCGTTATGTGTATTGGCCTGACATTGACCGGGACATCGAACAACTAGTCAAAAGTTGTGAAAACTGTGCACTAACGAGATCAAATCCGCCGAAGGCACCTGTTCATCCATGGGATTCACCTACAAGTAATTGGGAGAGAATTCACATTGATTATGCAGGTCCTTTTGAATCATGCTATTTCTTAGTATGCATAGATGCGAAATCAAAATGGGCAGAAATTAAAATATTGAAGGATGCTCCAAATAGTTCAACGACGATATTTATTAGAAAATATTTTTGCAGTACACGGGTATCCATTGGAAATAGTTTCGGACAATGCATCAATTTTCAAAAGTGAAGAATTTCAAGAATATTGCGAATTCAATGGAATATTCCAAAAATTTATAGCTCCAGGACATCCGGCGACAAATGGACTCGCAGAAAGAAACGTGCAGACTTTAAAGCATAGATTAAAAGCGAGTATGGATGACAAAACACCTATTCCAGACAAAGTCCAAAACATTTTGTTTCGGTATCGTGCGACACCACTAGTTTGTGGTGAATCTCATGCCGAATTGTATTTACATCGGAAGATGCGAATCCGTTTGGATGCAATTTTTCCTTATCGACCCAAAACCTCACATATTTCATACAAACCAGTACGTTCATTTCAAGTGGGGGAGAGAATCCAGGCTAGAGTTTTCATCAATAATAAACACATATGGCAGCTCGGAAATGTCGAAAAGAAACTTGGAAAACTCCATTATCTGGTCGCTTTAGACTCAGGTAGAACATTGAAAAGACATGTTAACCAATTGAAATCGTCACTAGTCAAGAGAAAGAAAGTATCGTTTGGACCCACTCAGTCATTCAATGTTCCAATGCTTCCAGCAGTACCTCAATGTAATAGAGATTCATTAAATGAACGCTGTTTAGGGGAACCAACACCTGATGCGTCATCATCACGACCTCTTAGAGTAAAACGTCCACCTGTTTGGTCCGAAGACTACGTAATGGTATAAAATGAAAATTCAAGTGTGTGTTAACAGTATATGTGAATGTTTATATGTTTTAAAAGTTGTCTCTTTATATTGTAAAATAGTTTTTAATAAGGAGGGGAGAATTGTTGTGACCTTTATATTAGACTTGTTGATTTTATCATAAAATAAGATATGTCATACAAAAACTGTCAAAATAATATAGAAATGAATAAACGTCTATTTACTAAAAGATGGAATTAATTCAGTTCCATTCATTAGTTTAGAACCTTCTCAGAATTATAATAACAAACATGGTTTATTATTTGATAAGACTTCTTAGGGCTCTCTAATCAATTTTGAATATTCATTTATGATAAAATTCGATAAAACGTGATGAACATCGTTATTAAAAATGTTCCAGTAAGTTTAGTTGTCGAGATAAGTACAAACTTATATGCAATAGAAGGAAGAATATTTTAAACCGTAATAGGAAAGTCAAATAAAATGGAATTTAGGAAAAAATAGATAACAAGGAGAGTACTGGGAGTGGGGAAAAAACAATACATGGAAAACAGAAATGTAAAAGGATAAAGAAATTGATAGTATTCGTTGTGGAAACGTTGAAAAAGACAAAAATGCAGGAGCTATAATTCAACAATAGTTTTTTTGACGTCCCTCGAAAGTTGATACTTTCTCCATAGTTTGAGGAGTGGAATTGACACTTTCCCTCCTCCCCAAAATTGTATGAAGATTAATATAAATACATTTCAACATTTCATTTCAACTATATCCCATTTTCCGAGAAGTACATTATTTAGTAAATTGAGCTTTATTGGATAGAATAACATCGCATCAAATTTCGGAATCAGGAGGCTTGAGAAGAACGAAAAGATAGAGTGGATAACGCTGGAAATATGTCTGGGCGTGGCAAAGTTTATTCAAGACTTTCGTGTCCTTTGCAAATCTATTAATCACGCCTTCTGGGATTAAGCGGGATATTTTCCAGGTTTTTCTTCGGAAGAGATCTTTTTGGGTGTATTGAAGTCAAATATGTGACGAAGTTCAGGAGATTCTGATGTTTGGAAGGAGAAGGGAGAGGAGGTGATAGAACAAGGAATTCCATCAATGGTTGAGGTTTCTTAGAAGAGCTGCAAAGTGTCCTGAAAGATTCAGCAGTAGCTGGAGGAGTTATGGAAGTTAAGTGTCATCGTATTTTTTCCTTCGTCTTCAATCTGGTATGGGCACGGTGGGAAGGCAGAAAGTTTTTCTCACCCAGATACACTATTGCATTGGCTAGCATCGGTGGAGTACTAATTGGAGCGATTTCTGAGAATGGGTGCTGTCTTTTTGGGGTTGTTGTTGTTTTGGCTCAAGGCCCGGCCTATTTTTCAGACCGCCACAGGTGATGATGTGAACCAGTAATCGTTTATTTTCCACGTGCCTGCTGAAAAGTGAAACGGTATTTTGAATAAAATGAGGAGTATTCCAAAATTTTTTTTTCAGATACACCTTCTTATTTATCATGATTGGAAAATACTTCTATGGGGTGTTTTAAATTTGATGTTAACCTTTTTTTCCTCAATTTGAGAAGAGAATATTCCATTTCTGGTTTTTTATGCATATAAATCCCCATCATGTGAATATGCACCATCTAGTGAATGTATTTTTGGCACCGTCAGTCGCATCGGGATCTTTTGTTTTTTGTAAACCATACATAGAGTCTACAATGAGCGAGGATATTTATAATTACTCATTAATTCCATGAGTCGAACCTCATACGTCCGATATCAATTTCTGCTCAGAACTTTTTCATGTATACAAATTTTTAGAAATAAATTCTTTTTTAACATAAAAATGTATATCATTGAAAAAATCTACCTATATGTAATTGATCTATGAAATGAATGAAGTCAAATTCAACGTCAGCACATCTCAAATTTCTCAATACACCCAATGAAAAATTAAAAATGGAAATTGTTGGACGTTGCGATATAAATGAAGCTGTTACTATTGAAATATTCTCAAGAAGGAAGGAGAATATTTTTGGCATATAAAAAGTCAAAATGAGATTATTTTTCCTTCTTCTTCTGGGAATCAAACCACAATAATGTTTTTTATTTCTTATTTCGACGTTTCGGTAGCGTTCCAGCTACCGTTGTCAAGATTAACTGGTAATAAAATTGATAAAAAAAAATTTTTGGTCCCTATCTGATTCCCAAAAGAATAAGAAGAAAGAATAAGTAATGCCACAAGGAACTTACAGAAGATAAAATGAACTGAGTTCCAAAATAAACATATGGGAAAATTATTTATCAAGTAAAACTAGTAGAGCTGCTGTCGACCTTCAATGGTAGGTATAAAGACTTGAATTGTAGTAAGGAGGAGAAAATCGAGGGACTTGAATTATTCAACTCAGGAGCAAATCCGGGTCCGGTAAGGTTCGCGACCCTTGGAATTTTGCAACCATTTTTTTGTTAATAGAAAGCCCTATTGCTATAGAACGTTTTAATAAAAACAAATTCTTGGATTATTCACTTTTGAAAGAGAAAATCGCAATTGAAAGTACCGAGAATCCGCAATTTTTTTTAAATATTTGACAATTTTTGACAATTCTGTCTTGATATCACAAATTTGAGAAAGAGCGGAGAATGGGCAATGTTACCAGCTTTCATTTCCGTAGCTTGTTACGGCTTGGAAATAACACCAAGATTTTAGATTTATCTTTTCTCATATAACACCGATATACTTACTATCTTTATGATCTAAAGTGTATGTATTGAAAATGTACTTTCTAGACATAATATTGTATGTTCCACAGGTACTAACTTGGTACGTATATTTTATGACGTTAGAGTGAAAATAAATAATTATGTATACTTTTGTGATTTTCAGTTGAAAATTAACGTCAAATGTCCCGATAAGTAGGTATATAAATATTCGTCATATCACGCACATATTGCTGATTATGAAAAAGAAGGGTTTTTAAAATAATCCTAAGAACACAGCTCCATTTTATATTTATATTGCTATTATTCCACATTCGACAAATGTATACTTGTCTAAATGGGAAAACATAGTTTTCATAAAAGGATAGAAAAACTTCATTCATGTGGAATACAAATTATTAGACACTTTTTCGAGAAGGGGAATGGAATAAACATGTATGTATATAGATAGACATGAATGTGAAATGATTTTTATTCCATATGATGTTTTCCAAAAAGGGGAAGGGAAGTCAGTATGCTTATCGATGAATTTTGTAATTCAAAGATCTAGATTGATTGATCGATATCGCGAGCGAAGCGAGCGCGCTGGGTCGACGTTGCGACGGCGCGCATTCATGTGGAATACAAATTATTAGACATTTTTTCGAGAAGGGGAAGGGAATACATCTCTTCACCTCAAATTGCCTGACTTCATGGGATTTCTACTGGAGCAAAAAAAATATCATAATTCAACACATACCGCTTCCCGACCAACTGACACAGATCAAAGTGTAACTAAAATATCATTAAATACGGAGCAAGAGAATAAGAAAAAAGAATGGTTAACCAAACTATTTTATAAATATTCATGATTATAAATGCAAATTATTTTATATTGTGATATATTCATGTAATCTATTACAATGTATTCTGAGCTGAGAGAAAATTAAGACCATTTGACAACGCCGTTAGGAAGTGTCACCTGATCCTAATTTGTGAACCTAGGATATCTAGACATAAGCTCTGACATAAGATTTTAGTGTGCAATTTTATAAGCTTGAGTGTCAAACGAAAATATTTATGTTTACGAATATTTCTAAAAATTGGCAAAATTTAAGTATTTTCTTCCGATTTTTTGTATGAAACAGACTGACATTTAGTTGAAGATAATAACCAATACTGTTTAAAGTGAAAATATTTATCGTGAAATAGCATGAAATAGTGTTGAAAAAGTACAATTTTTTGAACTAAAATCGTGATTTTTTAAGTAATTACTTGATGAGCCATCGAAATTTTTGTTCTAATCTGCTTTATTTAAGTTAAGCTTTCAAACAAATCTAAAATTAACATAAAATTCCGAGGGTCGCGAGGGTTACCAGAACCCAAATCTATATTGCAATATTGAAAAATTATGAGTAAATAGGAAACTAATATTAATATTTTTACCATTTTGGAAATTTTAATTGATATAATAATGATTGGAGGGTATGAACCAAAATAACTCTTCATTCAAAGTTTGAGTGAATTTTTATAAAATATTGATATGATTTTCAACTTAACCTTGCAGAAGAATTTGAAGCATGGGAATGAAATGATATTCAATAAATTGAAATTGATCTGGTATATCGGGGCAATATTCACTGGGACCCAGAAAATTTATTGTGACCCCTTCCATCTATTTAGTTCCTATGGAAAGTTTTGAAGATTAGTAGCTCGTTCTTCCTTCCATGGGGAAATATTGGAATATTCACAGCCCCCTTCCATCTAATTGGTTTCTGAGGAAAGTTTTGGAGACTAGTAGCTCCTTCGTGACTTTTTCTTGAGGAAATATCACAATACTTACAGCCTTCGATTAAGTTGAGTGTCCCTGTTCTATCCAGTAGTCTCTTAGATGATGTGCCCCAGGATTCTAAATTGTTTTGTTATCCGCAAGTATATGGATGAACGTTTCTTTTCCCATTCCTTGAAATCCGCAGTGTTAAAAGCTGTTAAAACTCCTAGTGCAGGGGTATATTTTATTGTTCATGCCCCACAAGATGTTTCCAATTGTCATATCTCCTCCTCTTTTCAGCGTGGCCTAGTTCTTCCAATATTACTATTACTATTATTGGAGCTAATAGCGCAAATGGGTTCTGTCCGCCTTTTATATCTCTTATCGACATCAAACTGGGCAAACTTTTCTATGGCCTGCGTTTCCAATGGAAGAATACTTGGGTTTTTTCACAAGCTTTCGGAGTCTTGGCTGGCCCGTAGATTCCTATCCCAGTCTCAGGATTTCCGATTTCCAAAAAGCGAGGAGGTTTTCATGACTTCATCTCCGCTTAGTCTGGGTTGTGCTATTTCTACAACACTTCTCACTATTATAATATGTAGGGGCGTCATTCAAAACACTGGACTACGCATTGCACTAGGAGCTTTTCGTACAAGCCCCACACTCAGCATGTGCTGTGAAGCAGGTCAAATTCCCTTAGACTTCAGGAGAGATTTTCTAAGTTTGTCATACGCTAGTAAAGTTTTAGCCACACCAGAAAACCCAACATATCATAATGTCCACAGCAACCGTTTCAACTTGTACTTCTCAACTCACCCCGATGCTATCCGCCCTTTTACGAGCGACTCAACCGCTTACTCCGCAAATACTCCATAACAGTTCCCTCAATTTACCATCCCAGCAAAGCCCCTCCCCCACCATGGACCATAAACCAACCGCAAATAATCACAGAACTATCAAAATTTAATAAACACGAAATCTCAGCAGCCGTTATACGAAACCACTTTAGTGACATAATAAACAAATTTAATGACTATCATCATATTTACACTGATGCTTCGAAAACAGCCGAAGGAGTAGGGGCAGCAATCTTCACCAAAAATCATAACGCCAAATTCAAGCTACACAACAACTTCAGCATTTTCAACGCAGAACTCTACGCAATCCTAGAAGCCCTGAAATACATTAATAAATCCGATCAAAACAAATTTACAATTATAACAGACTCAATGAGTGCCCTGTGTGAGATCCAACGCTTGTATCCCAATAACCCTATTCATAAAGAAATTAACAGCGAACTCCAAAACGCCGCAAAGAGAGGAAAAGAGGCAGTATTTATCTGGGTACCCTCACATATCGGAGTCAATGGAAACGAGTCAGCGGACCATCTGGCACGCGAAGCAGCAACAAATGACGTATGTGTTCAACTAAACAAGATAGTGATCAGTGACCTAAAATCGTGTTTTAAAAATATAGTTCACAGTGCGTGGCAATTCAAGTGGTCGCAGTGCTCCGAGAAGCTAAGCGAAATTAAAGAAAATGCACTACAACGGCCAGTATTTCTACCATCAAGGGAAAAGCAAGTGATACTCTCACGCCTTCGAATCGGCCACACTCGCCACACACATCTACATCTGATCACAAAAGACAACATCCCATATTGTGATACTTGCCAAACCGACATAACAGTAAAACATATTTTAGTGGAATGCCAAAAAATTAACAACACCAGAAATAAATTCAACTTTGCACAGAAAATACCCGACATACTCAGAGACAATAACAACGTGGACAATATTATTAAGTTTTTTAAAGAGATTAACATGAAAGACATTTAAATTTAAAATGTTTCATTAAAAGAATCATAACAGTTGTCGCTTATAACCTCAGTGGTTCGGGCGACATTAAACAAATATAAAAAAAAAAAAAAAAAAAAAAAAAACATCTCAAAGCTGTAACAATTGTTTTGTTAGTTCGTTCTGTGTGATTTGCTTGGGGATGATAACGAGCGTTATAGAATATTTTTTTGCACCTTATATTGCGACATTAAATTCTTAAAAAGAAAGGACGTAAAAACAGTACCATTGTCAACAGAAAAAATTTGTGGAACACCAAAAACAAGAAAAACTTGGTTTTCTATAAATTTTACAATACTCTTAGCAGTTGCGTGCTGCATTGGATGAACGAGACAAAATTTTGTGAACCAATCGGTTATTACTAAGACAAATCTGTTACCAGATTTTGATTTGGGATAAGGACCTATCAAATCAGCAGAAATCCATTGTTATGGAAAATTCATATCTTTATATTGACTCATAATACCAGCTTTAGGTAAGTTTTGGGTTTTACAAGAACCACAAACTGAACATTTATTAATGTAGCGAGATACAGAACTTCTAAGTTTTGGCCAATAGTAAAGTTCGGAAATATGATAAAAAGTTTTAGATATGCCTAAATGGGCACTCAAATCATTATCATGAAATAATTTCAAAATGTCAACTCTATTAGGGGTAGGAACAACAATTTTCCAATTAGATAAATTACTAGAAATTGGATTGGACGAAAAAACATGTTTGTATAAAACATTATTGTCAACCTCAAACGTGGGATATAAATCAGGGTTTTTAGTGACCTTCTGAATCATAGAAGTGTACCAAGCATCTTGCTTGAAAGAATTTACGTCAATAATGGAAATTTCTGAGATAGAACGCGATAAAGCATCACTGACCACCATAGTGACTCCTTTTCTGTGCTTAATTTCAAAATCAAACTGAGAAAGCCTAAGAGAAAGACGAGCTAAGCGATCTGAGGGATTCGAAAGTTTCGATAGATATTGCAGCGATGAGTGATCTGTTTCAAGGGTAAAATGGGTACCTTCAACATAACCTCGGAACTTTTCAACACCAAAAATTACTCCTAAAAGTTCTTTTTCTGTTGTGCTATATTTTCTTTCAGTTTTATTTAAAGTACGACTTGCATAAGCTATTGGATGTTCAATACCATCGCAATCTTGATAAAGGATTGCTCCAAGACCAGTTTCACTAGCATCAGTTTGTATAATAAAAGATTTAGAAAAATCAGGGCTTGCAAGAATAGGACTAGAAGTGAGACGTTTCTTAATTTCAATAAAAGCATTTTCAGCTTCGGTAGTCCAAGAAATGGATTGACCTTTCTTTCTGCCATGAAGAAGATCAGTGATTGGGGAACAAATAGTAGAAAAATCTTCAATAAAACGACGATACCAACCAATAAGACCTATAAGACGTTTTATCTCTGTTGTATTTTTTGGGGCGGAATAATTTAAAATAGCAGAGACTTTCTCTTCATCTGTACGTAAACCATTTTTATCAACAACAAAACCTAAAAATTTAAGGGAATCACGACAAAATTCACATTTTTTAAGAT
>CAJUYH010009327.1:0-13945 GCA_910591685.1 Galerucella tenella
AGGATTACGCCAAAAACAAATTGAAACTTCCGTAATATGTGAAAAAAGTGAAAATAAAAATAAAATGAAATGAATATTTTCCTAATATAGGTAGGTATCATGTTTTTTTAAAGCGAACTAATAAGGAAGTAAGTATTATTTATCTTATTCCGCTATCAAATGTGACACTTTAAGTCACTCCTTGACGTAAGCATAGAGATACCACATGAGTTTCAAAGAATAATTTATTAATTAGGTACTGTCAAAACTGACAAATATTCCATTATTTAAACTGACAATTACCCCATTATTTTGATTCAATAGTATTTTGAGATTTATAAACATTGACAACAACATCATTCAGGACACAGTTATTTAAAGTAAGTCAATATTCTTGGTGAATACTTCATAGTAACAATACTTCTAACACCATTTGAATCCACTTTAATATTATCATTGTAATTGAACATTTTATTAGATATTATGAAGGCGCGGAATTAGATAAAACGTTGTACGTAAACACGTTATGAAGAGAGCGACATTGTTCATTTGTTCAACCCGCGTAATTTGCAGAACTCGCTAGCGCTCGTTTTGGCAAATATTACGCTTGTTGAACAATATCGCTCTTTTCATAACTAGTTACGTAATAGCTATTTATGCCATCAGTTACGAAATGCCTAATTTTGTGTAACGCGTGAGATATTTGCGGAACGAACGAAGTGAGTTTCGCAAAATCTCACAAGTTACACAAAATTTCATTTCGTAACGTATTGCATACAAGATTTTTTCTAATTTTGAAGAAAGTAATGAAAAAATAAAATTTAATATAATTGATAATAATTTGGAAAACATAAATTTAGTTTGTTGCTGTTACTTCATGTTAGTTGTCAGTTTGACATTTTGTAAAAAAGTCTAGACGGAAGGTTTTTAGCGAGATTGATATATTTTTAGTTTTATTTTCAAAAAATGAGTGATTCAAGTTCTGAAGAGCTACCAAGCGATATTGGAGAGGCAGCAGGTAATGCTCTATTATCAGTAATTCCCAAAAAGTCAAAGGCAGTTTATGGCATACGAAAAATTTGTTACGTGGTGTGATGAGAAGAAAATTAAACATGTTAATGAGAAAGTTTTACTTGCATATTTTGAGGGTAAGAAAGATCTAAAAGTTTTCACATTATGGACACTTCTCTCAATGTTTAGGTCTGAACTAAATCTGAAAATGAATATTGATATTAAAAAATATACAAATTTGGTAGCATATATTAAAAGGCAAGCGGACGGGTACAGTGCTAAAAAGTCAAAGATTTTTATTAAAGAAGATTTTGCCAAATTTTTAGTGGAAGCTGATGACAAAGAATACTTAATGGCTAAGGTTGCAATGATAATTGGAATAGCAGGAGCATGCAGAAAAGCAGAATTAACATTTCTTCCAGTTGAAAATGTTATAGACGAAGGAAGCCATTTTCGTGTTGATATCCCTCCTTCAAAAACAAAAGTTTGCAATTACCACTGGAGACATTGAAAATACGAATCTTGTTGAAATATTAAGAAAACATATTAAGTTTCGTCCCCAGGTTCAGATTTTTTGTAAAATATGCGAATGGAAAATGTACCAGAAATCCTGTGGGAATTAACACATTTAGCAGACTGCCAAAAGTTATTGCACAATTTCTTGGTCTTTCAAATCCTGTTCTATATACTGGCCACTGTTTCAGAAGAAGCTCTGCCACTTTCCTAGCAGACAGTGGCGCTGATATTTTAAAATTAAAGAGGCATGGAGGTTGGAAATCTACCTCTGTTGCGGAGGGATATGTTAAAAATTCCATGAATAATAAAAAACTTATAGCGCAAGAAATATTTGGTGAAACAATAAAAAAAAAAATGCAATGTGCGCCGCTTCCCAAATAACAGCAAGTTCGAGCAATGAAAAAAATATGTCGTCGGGAATTAATTTGAATAATTGCAATAATTGTGTTATCAATATTTATAATAATTAATTAATTTATAATTTATGTTTTTAACTTGTATTATAACAGTTTAATAAATAGAATAATTCTTTTTGTCACTAATGTTGAAATACACTTTTCGTCACCAATTGCATAAAATTTTACTTTATGCAACTAGTTACAAAAAGTAAGACGTTTCATAATGTCAATCAGTTTTAAAAAGTGTCACTTCAAATGTCAAAATTGGAAAAATAACTATTACAGTTAGCTCACATTTACATATTTTTCATAACTCATGTATCTCATTTGAGAACCAATTGTACTTTTACAAATATTACTTATTCTTCATGTAAGATGCATTTAAAAATGAAAAGTTATACAAATTGATACTCAAGTTATCTTCGAAATGCAGTTCGTCGTTTCAACTTACCGTTGTGTCTAGGTAGAAAAAGTCAGGATACTATTGAAAAATTGATCAATTTGAACTGTTTCATACAAGAACCAAATAAGTGAATATAATATGTAGCACAAAAATGCTGTATCAGAGCTCAGGATTGCTACAATTAATAGGAATTTAGAAAAGAGAGAATTGTCATTGTCGCTGAACGTTCTATACCATATTTTTAATAAATTTTAATACAATTTCCGCATAGTAAAACCCAAAAAATATTCGTAATTTTCTTTTTGTTTTTAGTTTAATTGAGATTTTAATTCTGTACCAACTTAATGTACATTTACAGCTAGCAAGTTGTTCTAATAAATTGAAAAGATGTGCATTTACCACACCGTGAAATGAGAGTCAAATTTTCAAATACAATTACAGGACTATAGATATCCCGATTCCGAGAAAAACACTCAATATGTCTGCATACCTGATGTTATAGGTCTATTTCCTCCATTTCCCGTTCGGTTTCTTCCAATTTTTGCTTATCATTTCGTTCTGGATACTCGCCTTTCGATTCTGGATGTTGTTCGGGTCTGGAACAAAGGAGAAAATATAATTGAAATTTTTATGCGTTGTGGGAGACAGTCGCTAGTGTGATTGATATCCTTGGATCTGTATTAGGATTAGTTTTTGTACAGAATACGAAAGTAATAACCACTCGGACAACTGATAAAGAGCTTAATTTAAGGATGCACATGAAAGAGGTGGAGGAGGTGAAAGTATTTAAATACCTGGGATGGAAATAAAGTGAAATAAAGATACCAAATGAAAGGAAGGCATGCCAAACCATCAAAACTTTATCGGTTATTATCAAGATCATAGGAAAAAATTGCATTAGTACCAAAACCAAAATAAAAGTCTATGAAACAGTGTACCGGTCAATTATTACTTAAGGAAGTGGAAGCTGGATACCACCATAGAAATTCAAAAGTCGAATGCCAATAATGGAAATGAAGAAGGGAAGAAAAGAACCGTTCTTGGTGAGCGTCATCAATTGTTAGTGTCCTTTTAACACATTACGTTTGAAGAAATGGAAAAAAGACAGGTCTGTGTTAAATGTTAAATGTATTACAAACGTTAACCCTAATCTTTTACTTGGAAAATTTGATTAGTTGATGTGTAGATTACGCGCAAGCGCGACCTATCAATAGTCCAGTAAATGAAGGAGGAAAAAAAGGCAAAGTTAACATAAATTACGCCCTATTTTCATCTTCCGATTGGAAGTTGCATTTGGTACCTTATTAAACATGAAACAAAGTTCTTCATGAAAACGCGTGCGAGGGCGGAGAAAATGGCCCCAAAAGACCAGAAAAATAGGTTTTCATTCAATATCTCCTAAAATATGGCAGTTAGAGATTTTCGGTTCAGATAAAAATTGAAGTTCAGGTCATTTTCTACAAAAATGGTCACCATGATTTTTTTCTCAAAATTAATATTTTCTGCGAAAAAATCGGGTTGAAATACCGGAAATTTTGAGACTTGTGAAATATGCAAGTTTTGATCAAATTTGAGCTGGGGGTGTTGGAAATCCATTATTTTCAATGTTTTGGATTGTGGAAACAATTGTAGATGGCGCCACAACATTTTACAGATTGGGAAAATCCTCGGTGCCATAAATGAGACCAAAGAGACCAATCGGATCATGTATAAATTTTTAATTGATGGTTGTTCACAAAATTTCCCCGCGATCCAAAAACAGCAAAAATTTGGGATTCAATAAAGCACGATTAAATGAAAATTAAAAAAATTAGGGTATACAAATTTCCGGGATGACAAAGGACCTTATGAGGACCCATAATCAAGAAAATTTTGAGTAAATTAGTGCAATACAAAAAAAATAGGAACAAATTCCTGGCGAGGTCAAAATTGCCGGGAGCAGAAAGTTTGACCCGTGTTCCGATAGCGCCAAAAGAGTCAAACGTGACTCAATTCACAGGGTATGATAGCAGCAGAATTCCCCTTTCACCTGAATGTTGAATCATGAGAAAATATGCATTTTTCACAAAGTTATTGAATAATTTGTCCCCCGCTGATGTGTACATACACGGACTGTGCTCTCCGGCATACAGCACAGAAGCTCATTTTTCGAGGTGCGCTTGGTGCCGTTTTTCTCGAAACCGGTTAAATTTTCGAGAAAAATCATGGGGACCATTTTTGTAGAAAATTAACTGAACTTTAATTTTTATCTGAACCAAAAATCTCTAACTGCCATAGTTTAGGAGATATTGACTGAAAATCTATTTTTCTGGTCTTTTGGGGCCATTTTCTCTTCCCTCGCACGCGTTTTCATGCAGAACTTTGTCTCATGTTCAATGAGGTACCAAATGCAACTTTCAACCGGAAGATGAAAATAGGGCGTAATTTATGTTAACTTTTTTCCTTTATTTACTGGAATACAATGGGAAGAAATTACATCATTCAAAATAGGATGCAGACGTACTTTTCGCACTGTCAATGTGTCTAACGTCTTTTTCTATACTGTCCCACTAACAGTTCTCATTAGGTCTGTACTTTGTTGTTTACATTCAATTATTATTTATGAAGAGTGAATATTAATCTTAGTGTTAAATTTATTTAAATAATACAAAAATGCCGTGATGCGCGAAAAAGCATCAGCATTTTGGAAATTCTCGAGTATTATTAGTTAGAAAAAGAGGCTGGTAATTATTAATTTCGTAGCCTTTTCGAATTGGGCTGAATACGATCCTGATTATTTTATTCATCAAATTTAAGGTTAGCTAAAATATGTCAAAATAGCAAATAAAATAAGCGACATACCGAAAACCCGGATATACGTCACAACTGATGACGCACACCAAGAAGGCTATTGAATGTAATATGGGAATACTTAAATTAAAGAGGTATAAAGTGGAGAAGCAAAAAATATAGTAATCTGTTCGCCATAAAAGAGAATAAGTACCATAAATATCTGCATACGTGTGATTGTCAATCAACTTCTTCCCATTTAACAAAACAGGATTACTTTAACTTGCCTTGCGGCCTGCTCGAAGATCACCTGATTTTTATTTATTGAAAACGATTAGATTCATGTCTTGCAACAAATAATGTTTCCTGTAGAATATACACTGTGCCGTATTTATAAAAAGAAGCCTTACCTTTTGCTTTCAAAATATAAAGCAATTCCTTCTAGGTATATGCATAAAAAAAGTGAAGGAGAAGATTTTGCTTCGAAGGCTTTGCTTTAAAGTAAAAGGTTTTACGTTTTTCGTATTTATAAAAAGAAGCATTTACTCAAAAACTGAAGGATTTGCTTTAAAAAAAAGGAATCTAGGTTCACAAGAACTTTTCTCACTCTTTTCAGAAGTTGCCCAACCAACACACAGCTTGTAAAGTGAACATAAGTGTATTTGTAGGAGTGTTTTCTTGTGTTAAACTCTATCTGGAAGGGCTTGTATCCTTGATTGTGTTTGTTATGGCTAATATGGTGCATTTACGTACAAGAAAATACTTCAAACCAAAACGTACGCCACGTGAATCAGATTTCAAATCGTTATATAGATTTGACGAGGAGAATGTGGTGTAGTTGGCGGACCACTTTCTTTGCCTGGATCACGAAACTCGTGGAGCAGCCCCCTGTCACCTGTACAGCAAATGGAACTATTTCTGCGTTATTGTGCGAACCCTGGATTCCAGAGCGGAATTGCTGAAGAATTGGGATGTACGCAGCCTACACAGTGTCCAGAGTATTTCATGAGGTGCTTGAGCGAATTGTACAACAGGCCGGTGAATGGATCCAGTTTCCAAACACAGAAAATCAAATCATGCAGGCCAAAGAGAAGTGGTTGACCAGGTTCAATTTCCCAACAGCTATTGGGGCTATTGACTGTATGCACATTCGTATTGACAAGCCAGCCCAATTTGGAGACGAATATGTAAATCGAAAATGGCAACTGTGGCAGAACACGTTGATTGCATATTTCAAGTTTCAACAGGTTTGTAATCGCTAACGGCTAATCTCTGTACCTTTTACTTTATTTATCATAAGCATTTCCTTGCAAGGACAAGGTAGAGATTATGAATACGAATTAGAGCAAAACCTTTTACTTCTACCTTTTGCTTCCAGCTTTTACTTGAAATAGTCCAGTAACCGAAGACCTGAAAATAGGCAAACCTATCAATATATTTGTCCAATAATTTTTTTTGGCTTGATTTGTAGGTCTTGACAGGTACTTCAAAGGGAGAAAAAGTTCTCCAAGATTGCCCCATGGCTAAGGGCCCAAAATGGCCCCTAACGCCCCCCAAAAAACGCTTTCCCGCCATTATCTCCCGAAATATGCAATTTGGACAATTTTTGTTCAGGTAAAAAGTGAAGGTCGTTAAATTATCTACAAAAATGGTCCCCATCATTTTTTTAGCAACACGAATGTTTTTTGCGAAAATGGCCTTTGAAAAAACCAAAATTTTTACAACGAATATTTTTGGTGGTTTCTTATTAAATTTCTGCTCGAGGGCCTCGGAAATACATAGATTCTCACCTATTTGGAGACCAATTGTAGATGGCGCCAGCGGAATACCTGCACACGCTAAATTGTGGTGTATACACATGAAAATCCGGGCACCAATCGTTTTTTCGGCAATTATTGGTGTATTTCACACGATTTTTGTGTGTCACAGCAACACTTCGTGTCTCTTCATTCTATTAGTCAATGTTTAGTGTAATTTCACAAGGATATGAGTCGCAAATTCACTAGAAAATTGCGAAATCTTATTGCCTCATGTGGCAGTCTTGAGTGACGGCGTTTTGGCTACTAGCAAGTCAATACCTATAGAAGCTGATATTAATAATTTTTGATAAATATTTTTTGCATTTTTTTCATTTTCTGCAAATTTTTCGCAAACTTCAGAAGGAACAGTATAGGTGCAGGATTTCAGAAAAAACGGAAAAAACAAGGAATTTTTAAACAAATACCATTTATTCTTATAAAAATTAGGTTGAAAATATATAATACATAGAAAAATTCAGAGTAGGGTAGAGTAGGACCAGGAACCAGTGAATGCCAGTTTTTGCAAAAATCCGCGACAAGGCGAGAGCTATAATTTTTCAACCCGAGTAACATGCTTGTTTATGCTGGAAAACGAAGTTCTAGAACTTCAAATATTAAATTGGAACGCGTTATTTCATGACGAGAATAGCTGATTTTGAGAGGCATTCACTGGCATTAAGGTGGCATTCATTGGTGATGTTACCATATGTTGAACCAATTCATGTCTTCAGATTCATCCTTTTCATCATCAGCGTGATTCTCGTCGCCTATTACCTCTACTTCTTCCTCTGTCCCTCTTTTCCCTATCCCTTGTTCTTCCAGCTCTATTTCTATCTCATCATCTTCCAACCCTTCTGTTTCTCTTTCCACCTCCCCTTCAAGCCCTTGTGGTTCCCCTTCCACCTCTAATTCTTCCAGAAATATACCTTCATTTTTCTCATAATTTAAACACTGTGTCAACTGACATGAACCACAGATAGAGGAGCATTTCAAAACTGCTTTTAAACATGAACAATTCTTCTCGCAACCTGTTTTTCACTGACAAAAAATCATCTTTAAGAGAACGGCGCTCAAATATGGGGAACCAGTTATATGGATGGAAAGGTGAGAATATAAACTTTAATTCAGTGTGGGTATTAATAATAATATAATAAAAATAATAATAATTCTCAAAAAATTAGCAGCGGAGAACAAAAAGCATTTAAAAAAAGGCCGGTTTTCACCCGTGTTACCAATTTTCCCGGTCCCTGGAAAATGAGTGCATTGTATTCCGAATAAAAATATTGGTTCAGAGAGTAGAGCTTTCAAATGGTGTGCATTTAATAACAAGATAATTGAACATTAGTTCTTTATTTTCGCTTGTTTACAAGATTTGTGAGAACTCCGAAAACGACTGAAAAATGCAAATAAATAAATAAACTTTTTATTGAAACGACACAAAGATACTGAGAAACAATTTCTAGGAACATTCAGGACCTCCCCAGACCCCATTTGAAAAAACAAGGGATAATAAACCATTTAAAAATAAGTTGTCAATGATTTAATGGAAGAGGCCAAAATATTGGAGAAAAATAACATTGGCCACTTTTTGCAATGTCCTCGACTGGCGAGAACGGGATTTAAGGTACAAATATTGATACCTACCGATATTCCCATTACAATGAACTTTAAATCATCGAAAAATATTAATTTTTGACCGAGTTCTGGAAGAATTTGTCCGCCGTTTTACAAGTTAATTTTATAGACGGTAGCATTTCTAGAGGTAGGGACCATTTTTGTAGATAATTTAACGACCTTCACTTTTTACCTAAACAAGAACTGTCCAAATTGCACATTTCGGGAGATAATGGCGGGAAAGCGTTTTTTTGGGGGGCGTTAGGGGCCATTTTGGGCCCTTAGCCAAGGGGCAATCTTGGAGAACTTTTTCTCCCTTCGAAGTACCTGTTAAGACCTACAAATCAAGCCAAAAAAAATTATTGGACAAATAAATTGATGGTTTGCCCCTTCAGTTACTGGACTAAAAGTAAATGCTTCATTTCTATAAATACGGCCTATTCTTATTGTATTTGGAAAAACATATCAAAAAATAATAAATTTTTTTCATCTAAGTAGGAAAAATCGCATATTTGAACTTAGTTTTCAATTCTGATCAACTCTTATCTATAACATTTTTCGATATTGTCAAATTTAAAGGTACTTTACTCTCGAGTAAAGTTCATATATTTCTTAAGAAACCTCATAAAATACTGAAAAAAAATGATACATAGAACATGCAGAGCTTTTTTCCTAAAATTGATAACAAAAAAGTTTCCCATATAGTGCGAACTTAAGTGGACAAGGTGTATAATAAAATTTTGTGAGGTTTTTAAAGTAATTTCTCCTAAACCATAATACATTATTACGGTATTTTTTTCCGTTTCGTTAAAAATTTCCCAAATCTGTATTCCTCACCTTCGCATCAGATCCACATCACAGAATAAATTATTCGGTTAGAATAAACCTGACCGCATTTACACTATAAACCTTCCCGAAAACAACCAACCCTCAAAAAGCCATCAATCACTTACGCACTCCCGTCCCATTCCACCCCACCTATCCGATCGGAGGCGGTCAGCGAGCGGCGGTAAAATCAATTGCTTAGTTTCCTTAATACCCGTCGGCTGTCTAGGGCTTATGAGATCTTGTACACCAAGAAAAATTAAGTTTTGAATCAAACGAGAATCATGACTGATTCTAGTATAAATGTGAAAGAAAAAACGCAAAAGAATCTAGAATGAGAGCTTTTCCCCACAACAATAATCTATTGCTGTGTCAGAACTGCACATAACTCTGTTCCCTCCACACTCATCCTCGTAGTTTCTTTAGAATCCAGAAAATTGGGAGATTGCAATTAGACAAGGAAAGTGCTACGCTTCCACTGATATCAGTTTATTTCGAGTAAATTTGGAGAACGACATCACCAAGAAAAATAATATGAAAAAACTTCTTTTCTTAGTGTACATTTGTTATTGTCCCGAGGCTATCTAGGACTTAAGAGACCTTTCACAGATATACTTTGGAGATTTAGATTCTTATTCTAGAACAACACAAAACCGTTATTGGATTTGTTTAGGACCGAAACGTAGATTGCTATGTTCGGCACGACTGATTGCTTTGGTTTTCTGCTTGCTAACAATCAGAAATGAGGTTGTGAATGGTCGTATAATATTGTTATCTATTTGTCGCTTTTTACCTCTTCACATTATAGCTTCGGGATGATTCTATTCAAGATAGAAACTAGTTCAAAGGAAGTTTCTTGGAAATTGATATTGAATTATTGGTAAACTTAAATTTCATTTTATGAAAATCAGCAGTGTTTAATAGTTAGAAGAAAGAAGGCTCAGGATGTAGAGTTTACTCGAGAGCACTAAGCCTAAGGATTGAGTGGGGAATGGGAAACAATACCAGCGTGGTTCAAACAGAACTGGCTGGCATCTCAATTGTCACAAAAGAACTAACCAGAAAATGAATTTCCGGCAAAAACATAACAATCTGCACTGATAGTAGACTAGCCCTATTAGCCTTGAACAGACAACGTGTTATATCGGAGCTAGTACTAGAGTGCCACCAAGATTTAGCTAACGCATCGGCAGATAACAGTATTATCCTGAGGTGGGCTAGAGGGCACGACAGGAGTAAAGGAAATCACATTGCCGATTCTTTAGCCAGGGAAGCGGATGGACTGAAAATTTTTGGACCCAGTGACACCTACGGCCTAACGACTCCGACAATTGCGGAACTACCCAAACGTTACACCCAAGCTCAATCCCTTTAGAGATGGGATGGAATCAAAGGATGCAGTCTTGCCAGGATCATCCTGGGCGACCCTGGGAAGCTGGCGCTGAAGAAATATTTGGCGATGACCAGGAAAAACCAACGTTTATCAGTAGGATTTCTGACTAGCCACTGTTAACTTAGGAAACACTTCCATACTATGGGGCTAGTGGACACACCTCTATGCAGGATGTGAGAACAGGAAGATAAAACTGTCAGGCATGTCTTATGCGAGTGTCCGGAGTTATCGGCGATAAGAGAGTGTGTGTTCGGTGAGTCTTGGCCTACACCTGCCGATATAAAGGAGACGTCTCCTAGTGAACTGTCCACCTTCCTGGAAAGGACAGGATGGACGATGACCTAAGAGGACAACTCCTCGGGAGGATGTACAATGGGTCACATGTGACCTAAGTGCAGTGAGCCTACACTCACCCTCCCTACTATACAGATACTGATAATAGTTGACCTGCTAGAATTGTGAGTTATTGATCTTTGAAATCGCAAAAAATTTTATGGGAACATCTATCGTACAAAGTTGATGGGTGAAACGTTATCAGCAAGAGGTTGTACTCTGGAAATCTTCTAATGGACGGACTCATAAAGAGACTCAAAGAAGAACACCACTCTGTCTTGGTTACCATAGACGTACAACAGACCGCAGTGCTTGTGGCTCAGTGATGGCTTCCAAAAATTGGTGATTTCTTTAAGTTTGAACCGCAATGAGCGGCTTAAAAGTAGCACCTCACCAAAAACTTTACGGTGAATCTGTAAATTTTCGCTTGTTAGCTATTTAGTTCCCATACTTCTAGGACCCTGTATCTTCTCCTAATTTTTTTCTTCAGTTATCACCAAAATCATTGACATCTGAATTTACTGGAATATGTTTGTCCCTAGGGAATATAACATTTAAATCAAACAATGCAAGAAATCTACAATAAAAATGGTGTGAGTCAAAAAAAATTGATACCAATATAAATAACGCGGCATCAAATATTAAACAGCAATTGCCACAAACCAACGTACATGTTTACGAGTTCTCCCGAGTTTACGTCCTCTACTTTTACATTCAATTTAACTTTGTTTTAAAGCACTTTTATGACGTCATTCCATCCTATCCGAAGAACAAAATATAACATTGTGATCAAGTGTTGAATAGAAATTTTGACTGTATAAGTGTTTTGGGAAGTTTGAAACTTAGTAGAATGATACTTTAATTTGATAATGAATTCAACTTTCTAACGAGTAATAAATATTAATTGTATAGTTTTATCCACCTGAAATTTGATCCTACGCCAAAGCTATAATATTTTCTCAACTAAACTTGTCAAATTTCATGAGTTAGGTTTAGTAGCTGATTGGATTTATGTTGATGAATATATTGAATTTAAATTTTTGAATAAAAGTAACAAGTGTTTAACCTCAAAAGTTCATATAATACCCGAATCTTTGACTGAAAAAAATTTGATTAGTTGTTTAGATTACGCGCAAGCGCGACCTATCAATCGGAAGAAATTACATAATTCAAAATAGGATGCAGACGTACCTTTCATATTGGCAATGTGTCCTACGCCTGCTTTTATATATGAACTATACAACTATCTACCTTCAGCAGTTAATACATACAGTGAGCTACGAAGTATACATTTTTTGGAAAAGTAGAAGGACTTCCTGACTGTGTTGAGGATGGTTTTTTAGCATTAAAAACTCATTTGTTTTTCGAGCTGCTTGTATTTGAAAAATGATTTTGTAAACACCCTAAAGACAGTACGATAGATGCAATCAAAAGAAGTATCCGAGAAAATGTCCAGCAAATGGCATTATTCTCGTTTTCCTCCTTTTTCAGAATTCTCCCCATCAAATAGAAAACAACCCAATCACACGCACACATCTACCAACCAATTTTAGGATTATCAACTGTAGCAAAGTGTCTTTCTCAAACAAAAAAAAAAGGGAAGAAAAGGAAACGAAAATAAAACGGAATGAACTGTATCACAACTAGACGTGGCCTTTATTCAATTAAGCATCAATCAGAATTAGAAGCGATTAACGTGGAGGGTAATGGAGGTTGAAAGGAGTAGGGCGCCATCTAAGGACGACGATGTTTAACAACGTCAGGGGGAGCAGGTGGACTGTTTTTTGCGTGATTATTTTCAAGGTAATGCGATTTTGGAGAGTGTAAGAGACAGTTTGAATCGTGGTTCAAGAGTGTTCGGGAATGGGAAAATATAAGAGGATTGAACTTTAACGAGGAGGTGTATTTTTATATAAAATTAATCCTGACACCAAAAGGACTAAAAGGTATTCATTGAGATAAGATTAGACAAGACATTCCGGAAAATTTACTGAGTTTTTATCAAATTTGCACCGATTATGTTCAAATGAAATAAGTTGATTATCCTGAAAACTCATGTGTCGTATAAATACCTTCAGTGCTCGATTTCTATACTTTTCACATTCTTGTTTATTGGGGTTAAGTCATGGGAGTATGAGAAAAATATTTAATATTGACTATCAATAATTGTCTTGAAGATAAGGATCTTTATAAGTCTTTTTTGCAGCCTCCACTATTTTTTTAATAATACTTGATATAAGAAAAGTGGTGTAGCTATACATTCACGGGCGCATTCTTTTCACTGGATATTGAAAATTCCCTAAAAACCTCCTCAAGAGAGATGACGGGTCTAATAGAGCAATTTATTAAGAATTTTTTTGGAAAAGATGTTAAACTTGTTTTATTAAAACGTTCCACACATTGTTAAATGAAATTTTCCAATCACTCAGTAATTTTTAATCCAAAAATACACAACAATCCAGTAGTTAGGGAGCCGAAATAAACCTCCCCTTATGAAAATCTGACACGCCCGAGTATTTCAAAAGAACTTTTTTTTGCATTTTCAAAAATTTGTCGTAACTTATCGTCACGCCGAAATCGTCAGTTTTTTTGAAGGGAGCTTCCTTGGGGCCTACTTAACACCCCTCCCGAAAATCTGACGCGCTCGAGTAAATTTTTTTTTTCGGATTTTTGACTACTTTATATGCCTACCCCCACCACGCAAACCGGCAGATTAGTATACCGTTGTTATCAGAGGTTTCTGTATCTGTAGAGTAGGGAGGGTGAGTGTGTAGGCTCACAGCACTTAGGCCACATGTGACCCATTGTACATCCTCCCGAGGAGTTGTCCTCCTAGGTCATTGTCCATCCTGTCATTTTCAGGAAGGTGGACAGGTCACTGGGAGACATCTCCTTTATATCGGCA